>JAWNMU010000453.1:0-27997 GCA_035043665.1 Drosophila quasianomalipes
AAAAATACAATAAGATGAAAGAAGTTATATGGTCTAATATTATACAAAATAAGTGCAATATATTTTAATATTCATTGTTTTTACCAACTTATTATCACTAATATTTAGATAATTGAGACCTTTCAAATTTTATTTATTTAGCTATTTTAATTTTTAAATTTTTTTTTCGGAAACCCATATTCAAGTTTATTTTATTTACTTATGTATATATATAAATATTTTTTTAAATTGTGCATTTGATTTATTTAAATTTTTACTTTAAATCGAAGAATAAATAAAATGAAATCAAAAAGAAAAATTCTTGGAATCTAAGGACTATTAGGGAAAAAAAATTATTCATTTATTTATTAAGCAAATCATTTTCTTATTTCATTTATTATTTATCTACTTATATATATATACTATTTTAATACTATGATTATTTATCTATTATTTTTCTTTTCATAATATTAATAATAATAATATATTTATTTTATTAGTTATATTTTATTTACTTATATTTATTTCCCTTATATATTTATTTACTTTTTTTTTATTCGAATGTTTCATTTCCATTTGAGGGTTTATTCATTCAATTATTTTCGGCAGGCTAAATCGACAGCTACTTCGATATTAAAGTGTTAGCATACTTTTGGGCTGTGCTTTAATTCCAATTAGCCTCTTAAAAGCACACTCAGCTTTAGCGCGCAGATCGTTAGGAGAGCAAAAGTCCTCCGCTCATTATACGGGCGGTCAAAGTTGATTGATTTTTTGATCTTATCTATGATGTCTCTGTCATCATAAAATTGAGAGACTTTTGCACCTGCAATTTTACACGACTTCACATTTTAACGTACTTTAAAATCGAAGTATTATTGCTGCTTACCAACAATAAAATTTAAATCAAAACAAAATTATGGATCAGATGCACTTACTTGAATATCCTCCACATCCAAAAGATCTTTTGTAGGCGGGGCATCTGATTGACTTGAGGGGTAAATTGATTCTGTTTAAATTTAAAAGAAAATTTTAATGTTGGCGAGTGTTGTAATTTTTTCTCATTTCTTCACTTATTGTTTAATATAAATTGTTTCCACCAATTTGACTCCATATAATTCATATTTTGATTTCACTTAAGATTGGACTTGATAATTTTAATAATTAGTTAATTAATTCTTTGATTAAAAATATAAAAAAAATGTACTACACTGTCAAAATTTTGTGAACTATAGTTCTACGAATTGTTTGTATATATGCCGGGTCGCTTAATGAATCGTCAGACACTCTGCAGACGTAGGGGAAGCCTCAATCCCCTCAATACCACTGTAGTGCAGCGGTGACTGTACAGTGGAGCCGAGCTGGCGATGGCTGTTGCCGATGGAAACTCCACTTGCTTGTGCAATCGTCTGAAACCTCAGTTCCGTGACAAAAACCTTCTTTTTTTCGTCTTTTATTCCCCAGGTAAATTAGTCACGGGTTTTATTATTGAATATATTTATTATATTTATTAATGTTTATAGTTTTTTTCTTTTAACGTGCTTATTTAGCGGCGGCTTGGAAATCATTGTAGCTAATTTTATTTACGTTTAATGCCGATAAAAACAATTTAGAATATAAATTTTCACAATAAATAATTTTTATTTGTTTGTTGGAGACGCACTTGCCCACAGAGAATTTTCTGTTGGTGGCTATTATATTATTTGTTCAATTGAAAAAAATTGTTAGTTAGAGTCGATTTTCATCGCATCCACGTGTAACTTTTTTCTATATCCACGAGGCAAAAAAATCAAAGTCGATGGGACTTGCAGGACCATCTCTTTCGGCAGACCGAACTCGAGAGCCCGCGAACAGAAACATTTTTAATCAACTTACCAAAAAGGGCTCGACATTGTACTACTTTATCTCGTAGAGGCGCCGACAAAAGCTCGGCTTGGTATTAAAAAAACCAAAGCATAATCTTAGGAATAACATTTTATTAACTTAGGCAAGCGCACTACATTTTCGCCCCCACTAAAATCACGCTTGGGGTGGAACACAACGAACGGGATTCACGCTTGCAGACGATAGAATCATTGCTTCAAATCATTTGCATGAAAATTGCATGACAACGAACTCATATAAAGGACACCCAGGAACTGTGAAGGCAGTCTTTTCGCGAGAGTTCGGGTCGAGAGATATTTGCCAAAAGGCACCTTTAAGGTCAAGGCTTGCAATAAACTTTGCTTTCGGCAATCTTTTACGGTTACTTCATTAACCTTTCTGCTATCAATGCATAGCCTATATTTTCTGGGCTCTTTTCACTAAAACGACTGGGGACGACCAGGAGCTGTTTGATTCCTGAATAACTCCGAGTTGTAACATTCGATCAAGTTCCTCGTACATCAGCTTCTCAGTAGCAGGCGATACTGCATAATGACGATATTTTATAGGTTTAGCGGAGGCTACATCAATTACATGCGATTACCCAAATTCAAAAAAAAAAATTCTTAGTCTCTTCCCTGTAAGTTACTTCTGCAAATACTTTGCCAACAATGTTTTGACCTTTTCGGTCAGCTGTCCTTACTTTGGAGTTCATTGCCTTATAATTTAGATCTCCCAAGAAGGAGTTCAGAAGCGAAAGTACCCCCGATGCAGCTGACCGAAGCCCCAGTGTCCATAAGTCCCACTAAGGTTTTCCCAAGCAAGCACTACCTGGGCATGAAGGCGTAAATCATTAGGTATGGCTATTATCGAAGCTAACAGGAATTTTTTTTCTAGTCAACATAAATTTGTAAAATCACTTCTACGACGTTTTGAACGGGGTTTTTGTCTGTCCGGTATGTCAACATAAATGTTGGAAAGTAAGTCTGGTTGAATTGATTGACATGAGGGTGGAAACGACAAGGTTATTCGGTATTGGTCGCTTTGTTGACCAACTGTTTGCGTACACACCTCTGCTGTGTACGTGCGTGATAGTTTTTTGAAACGCTTGCACTGCAGTTTATACAACTAGGTTTGTAAGTATCTGCTTATACCGCAGCCATAACAAAATACTCTACGCTCTGCCATACACTCTTGGTATACCTGAACTTTTCCAGCGCAATTCCATACGGAATATCGGATGCAGTTTCTTCGTCAGAGACCATCTCAGATTCGGTTTCGGAAATGGCATTCACCAGTCGTCGAGGAACAACTGATTGCTTTGCCTTTAAAATCGATTGCATGAAGATTTCTCGAGTCCGAACTAGGTGACGCAAATCCTTCACAGAGTTAGCAGGCTCATATAATATCTCATGCTGAATGTCAGCCAACAGGTTGGCTCTTAAGGTTTCTACCAAAGACTTTTCAGACATGGGCTCGGACAGTTTATCAGCTAAGGATGCTATGATCCCACAAAAATCCCATAAAAAATGATTCATTAGATTTTTGCTTACGATAATCGATTTCGGTTGTGATATTCCTGTACGTCCGGTCATCCTTAAATTGACCACGGTCTGGCCAATAAACTTCCGGGACACTTTTATGGTAGCGCCAGTACCATTCGCTAGCGCTCCCATCAAACAGGTTAATAGCATATCTGGCCGTCAACTCGAAATTGCCATCCAATGTTTGCTTTGTTAAAGCTTCTACGCGATATAAAAAATCTTCTACGGACATAGTGGACTTGCCTGTAAACCTAATTTTCCAATTAGCCATTATCTGACTTATCCGATCTGGACGGATGTCAGAACCTGTCTTCCATTAACAGGTGTTACTGCTGCTACCGAATGCGACCTATCACCACCAGAATGAAGAGAGTTTTCGAAATGTGGTGCCTGATTGTTGTAGAAGGATTCCTTGCTGTCTGGTGTTGAGCGAAGCCCGAGGTCGGTGCCATTGTCGAGGGCAAACAAAGAGACTGCTCTATCGTTCGATTTTGTACTTGAGACAGAGGCCGCACTTGACAAGGAGTTACATTCGCTAGGTTGGCAGTTGGACTAACTCTATGACCTTCTGAACCAACCTGTTCGTTTGGTCGGCCAAACTGGGAGCAATGAGTCGAGTTTGCTCAACCATAGCCACTCTCATAGTTTCGGCCATCGATTGTTGTATCGATTCCATGTTTTGTACCTCTTGCTGCATAGTGGTTGAGCCCTGTGACAAATTAAAATCTTCAGAGTTGCGCATTTCGACTTGATCGGGATTTGTAACACGTTTCGCTTGAGCCCTGGTCTGAAGGGATTGAAATGTTGAGGACCTTCTTGAAGTTGAAGCACGGTCTATGAAAGTAATGTCCGTAAGAGGTTGCAAATAACTGAACCTGGTAAACTATAATTTCAGAACAAATGCAACAATGTTTGCCTGTGTTACTAGTTCGAGTCAGATCTTCTGTACTGTGAGACAGACCATCTCGGTAAATGACTGGCGAAAATTTGATTAATTAAATCTAGTCAATCACTATTTAATTCATTCATCGAAATTTGATAGAGAAGGAGCAAATGAAAATTTAAGTAACAAAATTGTTCGTAATCACGATATCGATAATAATGTCATGCAACTGACTGTAAACTAGAATAGAATTCCCTTTCGTTGTATAATGAGATGCAACGGGAATGAAATTATAAGGAGAACCAGGAAACTATAAGTCATTTCGCGGCGGACTGCGCTTTGAAAGCTGCTTAATCCTCGTCCAGCAAATTTCCTACAGATTTCTGCATAAAACAGTCGTACCGGTAGTGTTGAACTTATCCAAAATGAAATTAAAGGGGATGGCTACAGCCCAATACTCCGCAAATCTAATAAACAACCTATAAAAACCTTCGGGTTAAAAAATTAACCAGGAATAAAAGGTGTAAACTAACAAACAACGAAGTTATATCCAACAAAAGTTATAACACATCAAAGTCTATACTTATATATAATAAGTTAAGTCTCAGATCTTTTGACACAAATTCTTTAATTGAAGTTCGGTTCAATTGGTGCAGGCAGGTTTGGGGCATTCGGGTCCTTTGGGTCATTCGGGCCATTTGGGGCCATTCGGCACATTCGTGTCATTCGTGGTCATTTGGGGCATAGGTCGGGAAGAGGGAAGAGAGGAATAAGGAATTGGTCCGATCTGATAAATATAATATGGAGGCGAGGCTGCTGGGCTTTCGTTGTTTCAGCTGGGCTGATGTAATTGCCACAGCAGATGCCCACTCTACCAAGATCATCGGGCACCTAAACATAATAATATTTAATGATCCCCAAAACAACGACTACTTATTTCATCCTCTATTCAGTGTCAGTTGCATGACTCAAAAAGAAAAAAGTTTAAATATTCGTTTTAACAATATCCTAATAACAGGTATTCATTTATTTTAATTTTAGTCTACGGGTGATTAACTTTCGTTTTGTAACATCTAATATTTTAATATTGTGCATTCGAAAATTACAACTTTAAATGAGCTTATTGTACTTAAATAAAAAAATACAATAAGATGAAAGAGGTTATATGGTCTAATATTATACAAAATAAGTGCAATATATTTTAATATTCATTGTTTTTACCAACTTATTATCACTAATATTTAGGTAATTAGACCTTTCAATTTTATTTATTTAGCTATTTTAATTTTTAAATTTTTTTTTCGGAAACCCATATTCAAGTTTATTTTATTTACTTATGTTATATATAAATATTTTTTAAATTGTGCATTTGATTTATTTAAAATTTTACTTTAAATCGAAGAATAAATAAAATTAAATCAAAAAGAAAAATTCTTGGAATCTAAGGACTATTAGGGAAAAAAAATTATTCATTTATTTATTAAGCAAATCATTTTCTTATTTCATTTATTATTTATCTACTTATATATATATACTATTTTAATACTATGATTATTTATCTATTATTTTTCTTTTCATAATATTAATAATAATAAATATTTATTTTATTAGTTATATTTTATTTACTTATATTTATTTCCTTATATATTTATTTACTTTTTTTTTATTCGAATGTTTCATTTCCATTTGAGGGTTTATTCATTCAATTATTTTCGGCAGGCTAAATCGACAGCTACTTCGATATTAAAGTGTTAGCATACTTTTGGGCTATGCTTTAATTCCAATTATCCTCTTGAAAGCACACTCAGCTTTAGCGCGCAGATCGTTAGGAGAGCAAAAGTCCTCCGCTCATTATACGGGCGGTCAAAGTTGATTGATTTTTTGATCTTATCTATGATGTCTCTGTCATCATAAAATTGAGAGACTTTTGCACCTGCAATTTTACTCGGCTTCACATTTTAACGTACTTTAAAATCGAAGTATTATTGCTGCTTACCAACAATCAAATTTAAGCCAAAACAAAATTATGGATCAGAATGCACTTACTTGAATATCCTCCACATCCAAAAGATCTTTTGTAGGCGGAGCATCTGATTGACTTGAGGGGTAAATTGATTCTGGTTAAATTTAAAGAAATTTTAATGTTCGAGTGTTGTAATTTTTTCTCATTTCTTCACTTATTGTTTAATATAAATTGTTTGCACAAATTTGACTCCATATAATTCATATTTTGATTTCACTTAAGATTGGACTTGATAATTTTAATAATTAGTTAATTAATTCTTTGATTAAAAATATAAAAAAAATGTACTACACTGTCAAAATTTTGTGAACTACAGTTCTACGAATTGTTTGTATATATGCCGGGTCGCTTAATGAATCGTCAGACACTCTGCAGACGTAGGGGAAGCCTCAATCCCCTCAATACCACTGTAGTGCAGCGGTGACTGTACAGTGGAGCCGAGCTGGCGATGGCTGTTGCCGATGGAAACTCCACTTGCTTGTGCAATCGTCTGAAACCTCAGTTCCGTGACAAAAACCTTCTTTTTTTCGTCTTTTATTCCCCAGGTAAATTAGTCACGGGTTTTATTATTGAATGTATTTATTATATTTATTAATGTTTATAGTTTTTTTCTTTTAACGTGCTTATTTGGCGGCGGCTTGGAAATCATTGTAGCTAATTTTATATACGTTTAATGCCGATAAAAACAATTTAGAATATAATTTCCACAATAAATAATTTTTATTTGTTTGTTGGAGACGCACTTGCCCACAGAGAATTTTCTGTTGGTGGCTATTATATTATTTGTTCAATTGAAAAAAATTGTTAGTTAGAGTCGATTTTCATCGCGTCCACGTGTAACTTTTTCTATATCACGAGGAAAAAAAAGTCCATGGGACTTGCGGGACCATCCCTTTCGAGCAGACCGAACTTTTTAATCAACTTACCAAAAAGGGCTCGACATTGGACTACTTTATCTCGTAGAAGGCGCCGACAAAAGCTCGGCTTGGTATTAAAAAAACCAAAGCATAATCTTAGGCATAACATTTTATTAACTAAGGCAAGCGCACTACATTTTCGCCCCCACTAAAATCACGCTTGGGGTGAAACACAACGAACGAGATTCACGCTTGCAGACGATAGAATCATTGCTTCAAATCATTTGCATGAAAATTGCATGACAACGAACTCATAAAAAGGACACCCAGGAACTGTGAAGGCGGTCTTGTCGCGAGAGTTCGGGTCGAGAGGTATTTGCCAAAAGGCATCTTTAAGGTCAAGGCTTGCAATAAACTCTGCTTTCGGCAATCTACTTAAGATCCCATCGATTAATGGCATAAGATACGCATCTTTTACGGTTACTTCATTAACCTTTCTGCTATCAATGCATAACCTAACTTTTCTGGGCTTGAACACTAAAACGACTGGGGACGACCAGGAGCTGTTTGATTCCTGAATAACTCCGAGTTGTAACATCCGATCGAGTTCCTCGTACATCAGCTTCTCAGTAGCAGGCGATACTGCGCAGTGACGCTATTTTATAGGTTTAGCGGCGGCTACATCAATTTCATGTTATATTAATGTTGATCTGTGGAACAACTGTATTGTTTCCTGCAGCAACTTTTGTTGGTTTTGGAGTCAATTCTCGCATTATCGGATCATTTAGGGACGAAATATTTAGACTCTGTGTCATTAAGTGTAAAGGTAATATAGTCGAAAACTGTCCAAAAGTCAATTCCAAGGTAAAGTTCTACAGCTAAAGACGGAACTAAATAGAACGTCAAATTCATAGTCCCTCCCCTGTAAGTTACTTCTGCACATAATTTGTCAATAATGTTTTGACCCTTTTCGTCAGCCGATCCTTACTTTGCAGTTCATTGCCTTATAATTTAGATCCCCAAGAAGGGGTTCAGAAGGGAAACTACCCCCGATGATGACATGAGGGTGGAAACGACAAGGTTATTCGGTATTGGTCGCTTTGTTGACCAACTGTTTTGCGTACACCCCTCTGCGGAGTACGTGCGTGATAGTTTTTTGAAACGCTTGCACTGGCAGTTTCTACAACTAGGTTTGTAAGTATCTGCTTTTCCGCAGCCATAACAAAATACTCTGCGCTCTGCCATACACTCTTGGTATCGGTGACCTTTTCCAGCGCAATTCCAGCAAGACAAATCTACCGCCGACAAGTCATACTAAATATCGGATGCAGTTTCGTCGTCAGAGACTATCTCAGATTTGGTTTCAGAAATGGCATTCACTAGTCGTCGAGGAACACCTGATTGCTTTTCTTTTAAAACTAATTGCATGAAGATTTTTCGAGTCCAAACTAGGGGACGCAAACCCTTCACAGAGTTCGCAGGCTCATATTATGTCTCATGCTTGAATGTCAGCCAACAGGTTGGCTCTTCATGATTTCTACCAAAGACTTTTCTAGACATGGGCTCGGACGGTTTATCAGCTCAAGGCTGCTATGATCCCATATGAAAGCATATCTGGTCGTTATACTCGAAATTGGCATCCAATGCTTGCTTTGCTAAAGCTTCTATGCGATAAAAAAATCTTCTACGGACGTAGCTGCCGAGTGCGACCTATCACCACCAGAATGAAGCGAGTTTTCGAAATGTGGTGGCGTGATTGGTTGTAGAAGCATTCCTTGCTGTCTGGTTTTGAGCGAAGCCCGAGGTCGGTGCCATTGTCGAAGGTAAACGAAGGGATTGCTCTAGCGTTTGATTTTGTTCTTCTGACAGAGGCCGCACGTGAGAAGGAGTTACATTCGCTAGGTTGGCAGTTGGACTAACTCTAAGACCTTCTGAAAGGGCTTGGACCAACCTATTCGTTTGGTCGGCCAAACTGATAGCTCAACCATAGCCACTCTTATAGTTTCCGCCATAGATTTTTGTATCAGTTCCATGGTACCTCTTGCTACATAGTTGTTGAGCCCTGTGACAAATTACAATTTTCAGAGTTGCGCATTTCGACTTGATCGGGATTTGTAACACGTTTCTCTTGAGCCCCAGTCTGAAGGGATTGAAATGTTGAGTGCCCTCCTGAATTTGACGTAGATGGTCCAATGGGACTAAGATTCTTTGTTGAAGCCATAGTTAGGCGTGTCGGGCTCTGATTGCAAACAGGGGAAATTATCTTTTCGTCGGCTTGGGAATTGAAGCACGGTCTATGAAAGTAATGTCCGCAAGAGGTGGCTAATAACTGACCCTGGAAAACTATTATTTCAGAACAAATGCAACAATGTTTTCCTGTGTTACTAGTTCGAGTCAGATCTTCTGTACCATGAGACAGACCTATCTCGGTAAATACCTTGCGAAAATTTGATTAACTCAATCTAGTCAATCTCTATTTAATTTCTACATCTAAGTTTGATAGAGAAGGAGCAAAAGAAAATTTAAATAACAAAATTGTGCGTAATCACGATATCGATAAAAACAACTGACTGTAAACTAAAATATAATTCCCCTTGGTTGTATAATGAGATGCAACAGGAATGAAATTGTAAGGAGAACCAGGAAACTATATGTCATTTCGCGGCGGACTGCGCTTTGAAAGCTGCTTAATCCTCGTCCAGCGAATTTCCTAATGATTTCTGCATAAAACAGTCGTAACCATGGTGTTGAACTTATCCAAAATGAAACTAAAGGGGACGGCTGCAGCTCAATACTCCGCAAATCCAATAAATAACCTATAAAAACCTTCGGGGTAATAAGTTAACAAGGAGGAAAAGGTATAAACTATTATTTGACAACGGAGTTATATCCAATAAAAGTTATAACACATTCAGTAAGTCAAAGTCTATACCTATATATAATAAGTTAAGTGTCGGATGTGTTTACACAAATTCTTTAATTGAAGTTCGGTCCGATTGGTTCAGGCGGGTTCGGGGCGTTCGAGTCCTTCGGGCCATTCGTGTCATTTGTGGCCATTCGGGGCATTCGGAGCATTCGGCGCATTCGTGCCATTCGGGGCCATTCGGGGCATTCGTGCCCCACGTTGGCTGCCATTTTAATTAATATTATTGTAGAATATAACCTGGCATTTGACAAGCAGATTTTAATGTAGCCTACAATAAGTGGTGTATGCGCTGGTTCCGGCTGTATGATCGGTAGTTGGTTGGGGTTCCTTAAAGTTTCTTGCGCTACGTGCTCGCTGTGCATTATACGAATTAAAAGATATCGCGTGCGGTTATAGTTCCAACAAAATGACTGGGAAGGGGGAAGAGAGGAAAAGGGAATTGCTCCGATCTGATAAATATAATATTTATTTATTGATCCCTAAAACAAAGACTACTTATTTCATCCTCTATGCAGGGTCCCTTGCATGACTCCAAAACAAGAAAAAAGTTTAAATATTCATTTTAACAATATCCTAATAACAGGTATTCATTTATTTTAATTTTGGTCTACGGGTGATTAATTTTCGATTTATAACATCTAATATTTTAATATTGTACATTATTCGGAAATTATAACTTTAAATGAGCTTGATGTACTTAAATAAAAAAATACAATAAGATGAAAGAAATTATACGGGGTAATATTATACACATTAAGTGCAATAGATTTTAATAATCGTTATTTTTACCAACTTATTATCACTAATAATTAGGTAATTAGACCTTTCTAATTTTATTTATTTTGGTTGAAACACAAAAAAGTTACGTAGACAATTTTGAGAGTTAATATAATAAATTCATTTGTGTCTTAGCTACTTTAAGTTTTAAATTTTTTTTGTAATCCCATATTCAATTTTATTTTATTTACTTGTGTAATATATATAATATACATATATATAATTTTTTAAATTATGAATTTAATATATTTAAATTTTTTCTTTAAATCGAAGAATAAAAAAAGGAAATCGAAAAAAAATTCTTGTAATCTAAGGACCAACAATTATTCATTTATTTATTATGGAAATCTTATTTCATTTGTTATTTATATACTTATATATTTAAATACTATTACTATATTAATGATAATATATATGAATTTTATTATTTATGTTTTATTTACCTAAATTTATTTCCTTTATATATTTATTTACTTTTTCTTTATTCGAATGTTTCATTTCCATTTGTTGGTTTATTCATTCAATTATTTTCGGCAGGCTAAGCGACAGCGACTTCGATATTAAAGTGTTAGCATACTTTTGGGCTGTGCTTCAATTCCAATTGGCATCTTAAAAGCACACTCAGTTTTAGCGCGCAGATTGTTAAGAGGGCAAAAGTCGTCCGCTCATTATAAGGTCGATCAAAGTTGAGTGATTGTTTTTCTTATCCATGATGTCTCTCTCATCATACAATTGTGAGAGTTTTGCACGTTCAATTTTACACGGCTTCATATTTAAACTTACTTTAAGTAGTATTGCTGCTTACCAACAATAAAATTTAAGTAAAAAGCAAAATGGATCAGATGCACTTACTTGAATGTCCTCTACATCCAAAAGACCCTTTTTTAGGCGGGGCATCTGATTGGCTTGAGGGGTTAATTGATTCTGGTTAAATTTAAAAGAACATGTTGGCGAGTGTTGTAATTTTTTCTCATTTCCTCACCTATTGTTTAATATAAATTGTTTGCACCAATTTGACTCCATATAATTCATATTATGATTTCACTTTAGATGGACTTGATAATTTAAATAACATGAATTTTTTTTCTAGTCAACATAAATTTATAAAATCACTTCTACGACGTTTTGAACGGGGTTTTTTGTCTGTCCGGTATGTCAACATAATTGTTGGAAAGTAAGTCTGGTTCAATGGATTGACATGAGGGTGGAAACGACAGGGTTAGTCGGTATTGGTCGCTTTGTTGACCAACTGTTTGCTTACACACTCCACCGCAGTTTCTACAACTAGGTTTGTAAGTATCTGCTTTACCGCAGCCATAACAAAATACTCTGCGCTCTGCCATACACTCTTGATATCGGTGGCCTTTTCCAGCGCAATTCCAGCATGACAAATCTACCGCCGACAAGTCATACTCAACATTGGATGTAGTTTCGTCGTCAGAGACTATCTCAGATTTGGTTTCAGAAATGGCATTCACTAGTCGTCGAGGAACACCTGATTGTTTTTCTTTTAAAACGAATTGCATGAAGATTTTCGAGTCCAAACTAGGGGACGCAAACCCTTCACAGAGTTCGCAGGCTCATCAACTGGTTGGCTCTTAAAGTTTCTACCAAATACTTTTTAGACGTGGGCTCGGACGGGTTTTCAGCTAAGGCTGCTATGGTCCCATGAAAGTCGTCAAATGATTCACTTGATCTTTACTTCAGGTCTTATATTTCGGTTCTGATATTCCTGTCCGTCCGGTCATCCTTAAATTGACCACGAAGGGCCACGCACAGGTCTGGCCAATAAACTTCCGGGACACTTTTATGGAGGCGCCAGTCGGTTAGGTTATTAGCATATCTGGCCGTCAACTCGAAATTGCCATCCAATGTTCGCTTTGCAAAAGCTTCTACGCGATATAAAAAATCTTCTACGGATATAGCTGCCGAATGCGATCTATCACCACCAGAATGAAGCGAGTTTTCGAAATGTGGTGCCTGATTGGTTGTAGAAGCATTCCTTGCTGTCTGGCTTTGAGCGAAGCCCGAGGTCGGTGCCATTGTCGAAGGCAAACGAAGGGATTGCTCTATCGTTTGATTTTGTACTTCAGACAGAGGCCGCACGTGAGAAGGAGTTACATTCGCTAGGTTGGCAGTTGGACTAACTCTAAGACCTTCTGAAAGGGCTTGGACCAACCTGTTCGTTTGGTCGGCCAAACTGGAGCATGAGTCGTTGCTCAACCATAGCCACTCTTATAGTTTCGGCCATCGATTGTTGTATCGATTCCATGTTTGGTACCTCTTGCTGCATAGTTGTTGAGCCCTGTGACAAATTAAAATCTTCAGAGTTGCGCATTTCGACTTGATCGGGATTTGTAACACGTTTCGCTTGAGCCCTGGTCTGAAGGGATTGAAATGTTGAGGGCCTTCCTGAATTTGACGTAGATGGTCCAGTGGGACTAAGATTCTCAGTTGAAGCCGAAGTTAGGCGTGTCGGGCTCTGATTGCAAACTGGGAGATCTTCTTTTTGCCGGCTTTGGAATTGAAGCACGGTCTATGAAAGTAATGTCCGCAAGAGGTTGCTAATAACTGACCCTGGAAAACTATTATTTCAGAACAAATGCAACAATGTTTGCCTGTGTTACTAGTTCGAGTCAGATCTTCTGTACTATGAGACAGAACCATCTCGGTAAATGACTTGCGAAAATTTGATTAACTAAATCTAGTCAATCACTATTTAATTTATACATCTAATTTTGATAGAGAAGGAGCAAAAGAAAATTTAAGATAACAAAATTGTTCGTAATCACGATATCGATAATAATATGGGAGTCATGCAACTGACTGTAAACTAGAATAGAATTCCCTTTAGTTATATAATGAGATGCAACAGGAATGAAATTATAAGGAGAACCAGGAAACTATATGTCATTTCGCGGCGGACTGCGCTTTGAAAGCTGCTTAATCCTCGTCCAGCGAATTTCCTAAGGATTTCTGCATAAAACAGTCGTACCGATAGTGTTGAACTTATCCAAAATGAAATTAAAGGGGATGGCTGCAGCTCAATACTCCGCAAATCCAATAAACAACCTATAAAACCTTCGGGGTAATAAGTTAACAAGGAGTAAAAGGTATAAACTATTATTTGACAACGAAGTTATATCCAATAAAAGTTATAACACATCCAGTAAGTCAAAGTCTATACCTATATATAATAAGTTAAGTGTCAGGTGTGTTTGACACAAATTCTTTAATTGAAGTTCGGTCCGATTGGTTCAGGCCGGTTCGGGGCATTCGAGTCCTTCGGGCCATTCGGGTCATTTGGTGCCATTCGGGGCATTCGGTGCCATTCGTGGCCATTCGGGGCATTCGTGCCCCACGTTGGGCGCCATTTTAATTAATATTAATGTAGCATATAACCTGGTATTTGACGAGCAGATGTTAATGTAGCCTACAAGAAGTGGTGCACGCGCTGGTTCCGGCTGTATGATCGGTAGTTGGTCGGGGTTCCTTAAAGTTTCTTGCGCTACGTGCTCGCTGTGCATAATACTAATTAAAAGATATCGCGTGCGGTTATAGTTCGAACAAAATTACTGGGAAGGGGGAAGAGAGGAAAAGGGAATAGGTCCGATCTCATAAATATAATATGGAGGCGACACTCCTGGGCTTTCGTCGTTTGAGCTGGGCTGATGTAATTGCCACAGCAGATGCCCACCCTACCAAGATCATCAGGCACCTAAACATAATAATATTTGATGATCCCTAAAACAACGACTACTTATTTCATCCTCTATTCAGTGTGCGTTGCATGACTCCCAAAAGAAAAAATTTTAAATATTCATTTTAACAATATTCTAATAACAGGTATTCATTTATTTTAATTTTAGTCTACGAGTGATTAATTTTCATTTTGTAACATCTAATATTTTAATATTGTACATTATTCGAAAAGTATAACTTTAAATGAGCTTGTTGCACTTAAATAGAAAAAAATACAATAAGATGAAAGAAATTATATGGTCTAATATAATACAAAATAAGTGCAATAGATTTTAATATTAATTATTTTTACCAACTTATTATCAATAATATTTAGGTAATTAGACCTTTTAATTTTATTTATTTTGGTCAAAACACAAAAAAATTAGGTAGACAATTTCGATAGTTAATATAATAAATTCATTTTTGTCTTAACTATTTTAATTTTTATATTTTTTTGTAAACCCATATTCAAGTTTATTTTATTTACTTATGTAATATATATATAATATTTTTTTTCACATTGTGAATTTAATTTATTTAAATTTTTACTTTAAATCGAAGATTAAAAAAAAATGAAATGAAAAAAAATATCTTGGAACCTAAGGATTATTAGGGCAAAACAAAATTATTCATTTATTTAATTATGTAAATCATTTTCTTATTTCATTTATTACTTATCTACTTATATATATATACTATTTTAATACTATGATTATTTATTATTATTTTTCATATTTCATAATATTATATATTTATTTATTATTATATATTTATTTATTATTTATTTATTATTTGAATGTTTCATTTCCATTTGTGTTTATTCATTCATTATTTCGGCATTGCGACTTCGATACTAAAGTGTTAGCATACTTTGAGCTGTGCTTTAATTTAAATTAACATCGTTAAGAGCCACTCAAAAGTCTTCCGCTCATTGTAAGGGCGATCAAAGTTGAGTGAGTTTTTTTTCTTATCTATTATGATGTCTCTCATAATTAGAGAGTTTTGCACGTGCAATTTTACACTGCTTCACATTTTAACACACTTTAAAATCGAAGTATTATTGCTGCTTACCAACAATAAAATTTAAATAAAAAGCAAAGTTATGGATCAGATGCACTTACTTGAATATCCTCCACATCCAAAAGATCTTTTGTAGGCGGGGCATCTGATTGGCTTGAGGGGTAAATTGATTGTGGTTAAATTTAAAACAAAAATTTTAATGTTGGCGAGTGTTGTAATTTTTTCTCATTTCTTCACTTATTGTTTCATTTAATATAAATTGTTTGCACCAATTTGACTCCATATTATTCATATTTTGATTTCACTTTAGATGGACTTGATAATTGTAATATGGGTTTTTCTCTTAATTCTTTAATTAAAAATAAAAAAATATTCACTACACTATCAAAATTTTGTGAGTTATAGTTATGCAAATTGTATGCATATATATCGGGTCGCTTAATGAATCGTCAGACACTCTGTAGAAGTAGGGGAAGCCTCAATCCCCTCAATACCACTGTAGTGCAGCGGTGACTGTACAGCGGAGCCGAGCTGACGATGGTTTATTATTACAATGAATAACTCTACTTGCTTGTGCATATTCGTCTGAAGCCATCAGCTTTCGTGACAGAAACATTTATTTTCTTCATTTATATCTCCAGTAGGTAAATGTAGAACACGGTTTTAAAGTTCATCCGAATATATTTGGATTAGTAGCTTATTTATACTTATAGTGTTTTCTATTAACGATAATTGTTTGATTACAGTTTTTGAAGCCACTATAGCTATACCTTCTCACAACAAGATTTAATGTCGTGAACGATCGATGAGCTAGCAGCTGTGCAAATACAACTTGTATTAGTGATGGCAACTTAGCTGGCCGATCCAGCGAACGTTCCTTCATCGCTATATCGAGAGAGAGAGAGAAAGAGAGAGAGCAGAGACTTGAGAGATAACTCTGTACAACTGAGCAGCGTCTGCGAACGCTTGTAGCACATAACATGTAGCTGTATTTGACGAGCAGATGTTAATGTAGCCTACAAGAAGTGGTGCACGCGCTGGTTCCGACTGTATGATCGGTAGTTGGTCGGAGTTCCTTAAAGTTTCTTGCGCTACGTGCTCGCTGTGCATAATACTAATTGAAAGATATCGCGTGCGGTTGTAGTTCGAACAAATTACTGGGAAGGGCGAAGCGAGGAAAAGGGAATAGATCAGATCTCATAAATATAATATGGAGACGACACTCCTGAGCTTTTTTTTTTTGTAGACCCATATTCAAGTTGAATATTCACTCTGTAGACGTAGGGACGCCTCAATTCTCTCCATACCACTGTGGTGCAGTGGTGACTGATTTCACTTAGGTACATTTTCCGCTCGAAATAAAAACCACAAAAATCACCCTTGGGGTGGAACGCAACGAGCGGGATTCCCGCTTGCAGACGATAGAACCATTAATATCTTTTGCATGAAATTTGCCAATAATTCTTCCTTGAGAATCGTTCCAACTCGTAGCAATAATTACCAACTTTCCTACGAATTCGGGCTTTGACATTTCGACATATGGTCTAGTACAACAATAATGCCCATATTTCCAGATGTGCTGCGTGGATAGGGTCCCAGAAAATCAACAAATAACTTTTGTAAAGAACCGCAGTGGTTGGCCAGTATGTCCCATTTTAGGTTTTAAAGTCTGATTGGGATGCTTCGTGGCCTTACAAACGTCACAAGCATTTATATAATTTTTTACATCTGTTACCATATTTGGCCAGTAATAAATCCTGAGTTTTTCCAAAATTCTGTTTTTTCTACCATGCGCATGCTAGGGATCATCATGAACAGTTTTAAGGGCAGACAATATTAGAGGCTGTGGTACACAAAGTTTCCAGTATACATCATCTGCAACTTTTCAGTTCTGGAAAAGTCAGGAACTAAATAGAATGTCAAATTCTTGGACTCTCCCCTGTAAGTTACTTCTGCAAATACCTTGCCAACAATGTTTTGACCTTTTCCATCAGCCGTCCTTATTTTTGAGTTCATTGCTTTATAATTTAGATCCCCATGAAGGAGCTCAGAAGCGAAAGTACCCGCGATACAGCTGACCGAAGCCCCAGTGTCCATAAGTCCCACTACGGTTTTACCGAGCAGCACTACCTGGGCATGAGGGCGTAAATCATTAGGTGTGGCGATTATTGAAGCTAACACCAATATTTTTCTATTCGACATACATTTTTAAAATCATTTCTACGACGTTTAGAACGGGTGTTTGCTCTGTTCGGTAAGTCAACATAATTGTTGGAGAGTAAGTCTGGTTGAATGGATTGACGTGAGGCTGGAAACGACAAGGTTAGTTGGTATTGGTCGCTTTGTTGACCAACTGTTTGCGTACACACACTCTGCTGTGCACGCGCATGATAGTTTTTTGAAACGCTTGCACTGCAGTTTTTACAACTAGGTTTGTAAGTATCTGCTTTTCCGCAGCCATAACAAAATACTCTGCGCTCTGCCATACACTCTTGGTATCGGTGACCCTTTTCTGCGCAATTCCAGCACGACAAATCTACCACCGATAAGTCATACTCAATGTCGGATGCAGTTTCTTCGTCAGAGACCATCTCAGATATGGTTTCGAAAATGGCATTCACCAGTCGTCGAGGAACAACTGATTGCTTTGCTTTTAAAACTGATTGCAAGAATATTTCTCGAGTCCGAACCAGGTGACGCGATACAATCAAGCAGCAAGTTGCTGAATGATTAAGCAATGGAATCGTACGCAAATCTGCATCCACATTTGCTAGCCCAGTGGTAGTCGTGAAGAATAAGGATGGATCTGCAAGAGTGTGCATTGATTTTCGGCAACAATGGTTCTCAAATATTGTTTCCCCGTACCACTGATGGACGACGTACTTGAGAAGCTGCAAGCGGCAAAGCTTTCATTGTAATGGAATTAGAGAACAGTTTTCTTTACGTCCCAATAGAGGAGTTCAGTCGAAAATACACAGCTTTTTTGACCAGAGAAGGATTATTTGAGTTCGACCGAGCACCATATGGTTTCTGCAACTCGCCCGCTCCGGCAACAATAACGTTTATACTTTTAGATATGGTCACAAAAGGGAAAATAGAGCAACAAGGATACTTGTACTAGTGCGTATGCGTACGCACAACGTGCGACGTTGACTAATCTCTTATACTATTGCTTAGGGCGTGTGCATTAGAGCTTTGAGAGTGAGAGTTCGAGTAACACGATCGCACACACATACGCATACACACCATAAAAAGGGTATGAAAGGCGAAGGCGGCCACGCGCTCTGCATTTTTAAAATCATTACTACACAAGATATGGATGATATGGATCAGTGTGAGGCAGCACATATGGGCGTCAGCGGATCGGCCTCTGGTCGTCGCCGCACGTCAGACCCAAATCCCCGTATGAGACCCAGCAAAGCTGGGATTCCGTGCGAAAGGGGAGCGAGTCGGACGTCCCTGCGAGGCACTCGGGTCTGTGAGCGAGTCTGTGCGAATCTATGAACGAATCTGTACGAATGTAAAAGCGAGTCGCTCGCAACGAGCAAAGTAACCGGAATCGACGTCAACGAAATAAGTGAACGCGAAATACGAAAAACGAAGTGCAAGGGCACATTGCGTCGAAGGACTCCATTAAAACACAGGATTAGCTCAAGGATCACGCAAAACATCGAGGTCCTGAAATTAATTGAGAAACGTATATACTTGCCACGATCGAATTGCGGCAACAGGTGATATCCACGAAAAGCCAAGTGAAGCAAGCGAGGCTTGGGCTGTGAGAGCCAAAGGAGTGATTCATACGAGTACTAAGGGCAATGCTTGAGGAAACAAGGAATCCGCTAGTCCTGGTGAACTTCAGGAGTGCTGTACGGAATCTCAGGCACACAGGCCGAGATCCTGGACTTGCATAGCTGGCGGGCGGAGTGCCTGCGGCAGATTCTTGCGCACAGGAGCTCGAATCGAACCTGACCAAGGACCCCGATGGACTGCGAGACGCCACTGAGCGAGTAGCAAATAAGTGATCTGAAACTACTCTGGGAAAAAGGAAGTTCCAACAATATAAAATGCGATAAATAAAGTGCAATTTAAATATATATATATACATATATCATATATATATACGCTGTGTTTCTAATTGTCGCAAACGCAATATAAATTTGTTGCTGGAACCCTGAGCTCGACTGAGTTTTACCTTAGCTAAAATCCGATAGAATAGAAAGGTTCGTTACAGAGTGACAGTGTATCTGATAAAGTGGAACAGTGGCAGCAATACCGCATCATCATATCACAAGTTCCATAGTAGGGGTGACAGGACGCCTCCTTGTGGCCCACCTCTGCTGACATACCTGGGGAGAATTGACGACCCAAGTGTGGATATCACAATCCTCCAAATGAGCCATTGATTGATCAATCCCACTAGACTGGTGTCAATCCCCAGGCCCAGTAGAGCTCCAGTTATCGCTGCCGGAGTGACGTTATTGAAGGCACTTTCAATGTCTAAGAACGGTATTAGGGTATACTCTTATAGAGTAGAGATTTCTCTATAATATTGACCATATAATGAAGGGTTGTATCTGTAGATCTGCCATTCCTGTAGGCATGTTGAGACTCCGACAGAAACTTGGAGTCGATGAATATTGTAAGACTTATGCGTCGTTCCAGAGTCTGTAACATGAAAGATGAAAGACTGATAGCTTTGAAATCTTTAGCGCTGGTGTGTGATGGCTTCCAAGCTTGGGGTATGAAGGTTATTTTTGACTGGAGCCACCTCGATGGGATTCGACCAGTCTTGAGAATTTTTCCAAAGATTTCGTGTAGCCGTGTAATTGCGCCGGTCTTATTTGATCAGGGCCAGGAGATTTAAACGGCTTGAAGCTGTTGAGAAGAGATTTTATAGATGTAATCTTTTCCCATGTCGTTTGTGTGCACCTCGAGGGCTGTTCAGAGCAGCCTGGGAAGTGCGTAATAAGGAGGATGTCCAGTGACTCTTCACTGGAGATCGCCCATGAGTTGTCATCTTTTTTCAGATAACCGAGTATGGGGGTGGCTTTCGATAGAACTTTCCGAAGCTTTGCAGCTTCGTTAGGTGAATCTATATCAGTGCAGAAGTCTCTCCAAGATTTCCGTTTAGCCCGTGTGGTGTCTTTTTTGCATTGATCCCGACTTAGCTTATATTGTGACCATTGAAGATCGTTGTTTCGCGATTTCACTGCATTGAAGAGGGGCCTGCAAATTTGCCGAAGGACATTTAGTTGAGGTGTCCACCATTGTGGTTTTTCTTGCGCATCGGCTCGCTGTTGTAAAAGTATCTGTAAGTTTACAGAAGTAAGCGAAGTTGTCCGGACCTTTAGGTGGGTGTTCCGAAAGGGTTCGGGCAAGTTTAGCTTTAAAGATTTCCCAGTTCGCTTTTTCGGATTTAGGAAGTGAACTGGTTTTCGATGGCTTAATATAAGCTCAACTTCTATATATCTGTGATTTGAGAAGGAGTGGTCATCAGACACTGTCCAACCTGTTAACTGGCCACTCATGTGGTGTGAGGTAAGGGTCAAGTCTATGACCTCTCTTCTATTTCTTATAATAAAAGTGGGATAATTTCCCGTATTACAAACTGGAAGATTAGTATTGAGGATGAAGGCTAAGAGTGACTCACTCAAATTTATGTCCGTACTCCCCATTGAGTATGGTGAGAATTGGCATCGCAGCCTATAATCAGGCCGATTTTGTGCCTCTCACACTCCTGGACCAGGGATCTCGTGATCTCGTCTGGTGGTGGGACGATGCTATCGTGGGCCATGCAGGCAGACAGTATCCTTATAGGAGCTGACTGGAGCTCCAGGCTTACCGCTGTGTTGTCGCCATTACTGAAATGATGGAGCAGAAAAATACTTAGGTGTTTTTTCGCGAGAACGCAGGTACGTGTTTTACCTTCATTTTGACATACAAGGATCTTGTAGTCCTTGCTTCCTAGTCCGCAAACCTTGCCTCCAATCACCCAAGGTTCTTGGACTAGTACTATGTCGTCTCAGCCTCTAGCCAGGCGGAGCATTAAGACAGCGGATGCTGCTTTACAGTGGTGAAGGTTTATCTGCAGCAGTCTCAAGGACATCTGGAGATTCCACCCTCACCACCGTGTTGTTGCTATCGTCCTCATCCGACAGTGTGAAGTCTTTTTCGTCCAACTCATGACACATGGCCTCAAGGCCCCGAGTCAGAGTTGACGCATCCGACGTGTAGCCCGGCTCCAGTTCATCGTCAGTTGCTTCGATCTCCGGAGGAGGTCCCTGCTCGACTGTCTTGTCACAGACAACAGAGTCCCCTCCAGCCGACGCATCTGACTTGGGTGCTTCTATGGGGGCTAGTGATTCTTATTTAAGACCCAACACTGCTTGATTAGTCGGCCCTTCTGTGGCCTCAATTTTTACCACCCTCCATGGGTGGGGAGAGAAGGGTTGCACAGCTGCAGCAGGCTCAGCACTTGGCCCGGTTCCAGCAGTGAGGGCGGGATCCAATTGCGTGCTCGAGGTCTACTCGGGACGTCGCTCCAGTCGACAGCAACCAGCTTCGCCTCAGGGTAGACCTCGCCGACCTCTGCTACGGCAGTCTTATACAGCTCCACCGAGCGTGCGTCTTGGCAAGCAATGACTTTAGTATTGCCTTGGTACCACCCCGCATATCTGCATACTGGTGCTGGTCCTGCAGCGGATGGCTAGAGCTCCTTCCACCCACTTCCATTAATTTGTTGGGATTCTTCCGTCCTAATTGCCTTTGTCAAGGATTCTTTCCTTAGTAATTTCGGCGAAGGATCTTCCCGGCTGCAGATTTGCCTCACTGAAATTCGACAGCACCTTTTTGGCCACTCCACTGGCGCTGGTGGTTGGCAATTCGCCTTTCGCACCCGCTCGTACCGGCAGGTTGGCTGCACTAGTGCTTAGCCTTCCTACCAAGGAGTCGGATGGGTACGGGTTGTTGCCAACTGCACCCTCTCCGCTGGCTTGACAAACAGGCTTTTCTGCCGCATTTGCCTGGTTTTCGCCGTGGCCAGGCTTTCGAGCCACTGCCTCAGCTACACGCTAGGGATTGCTCCTTGCCGGTTTTGGTAGAGTACCGGACTCTTTTTGTTTTTGGGTTTTATAAACAGGATGGTTCCCACGAGTTGCGAAGAAAGGATGTCCACCTGCACAGAGATCCGCGATGTGCAGGTAAGGCTAGTTAATATCGGAGGTCGCCAGGTATCCGATGCTCCGTAGATGACTGGGCTATTTATGGGCTCCCAGCCAGGCTGACTTTAAACCTTAGTCTGGCCCGTTAACTTGAAACCATCACTTGGTCCTTTGCCAGGGACCAGACTATGGAGCAGATCATGTCGGAATTTCAGGGCCCGAGTCTTAGCTAGCATCAGTACGTTGTGGACCACTGTGAAGCTATTACCAGTCGGCACCCTCGTGGAGGGTTCAGTTGAGGAATATTTGCCAACCGGTTTGACTATTAGAAATGAATACAAACTTAATATGTACGGCTGTAAATCATACAATGATTTAAAAGGAATGTATTGCACAACGCGTTTTTTATGCAAACATGAAAAGTTCAGATCTGGGCGGTATTTAAACTATTTAAATTAACAAGTTTATTTATGACCGACACAAAGGTGCGCGTCTGGTTTGCTCTAATCTCCAACTCGAACTCTTCGATAGTGACAACTATTGATATATACTAAAATTACAATGTAGTTTTTATATAAGTGACTAAGATTTAACAGAGTTATCTAAAGTAGCGATAAATCGACAAATTAACAGATGATCTTTCAATATCAGTTGTATTCAAATTAGTTTGACGAAACACCCCGGCCACCTTGAAAGGATCTTCTTGACACTAATCTCTAATCTCCAACTCTTCGATAGTGACAACTATCGATATATACTAAAATTACAATGTAGTTGTGACTAAGATTTAACAGAGTTATTTAAAGTAGCGATAAATTGACAAATTAACAGCTGATCTTTCCATATCAGTTGTATTCAAATTAGTTTGACTAAACATCCCGGCCACCTTGAAAGGATCTGCTTTCAACACATCAAGCCTCCATCGGTAAGATGGCCAATTTGTGTACTGGTCGACAGCAGATGCCATTGGCTGTACGAAGATGAACAACTCGAACATGACCATCCTTTCCAGGCGCAATTGGCTGTACGAAGATGAACAACTCCGCGCATGACCATCCTTTCCAGGCGCAAGTGATTCGATGCGGCCAAGCTTCCATTGCTGAGGCGGAAGATTGTCGTCATGGATTATGACCATGGCTCCAATAGCGAGATTTGACGATGATATCCATTTGGAAGCTCGAAGCTCGTCAATATAGTCTTATGACCAACGACGCCAAAATTGCTGTTTAGCAGCGGTTATAACGTCAAACCGCTCCAAATTGTTAAGATGAGGCATTGCTATCGTGTGTTCGGGAAGCGCCCGAAGAGATTTTCCAACTAACAAGTGTCCTGGGGTGAGTGCTGATAAATCGTTGGGATCAGGCGACATAGGTGACAATGGGCGAGAATTGAGGATAGCTTCGATCTCTGTTGTGATCGTGCAGAGGTCCTCAAATGTTATGCGAGTGTTCGATAGCGTCTTGTGCAGCAACTTCTTTGCGCTCTTAATTGCTGCTTCCCAGAATCCGCCAAAGTGGGGTGCCCTGGGGGAATCAAATGAAACTACACGAAATCAGAAGCACAATACTCTGACATTGCGTCTTGAGTAGATTGATCAAACTAAAATTGTTTCAAAGCCATTATCTTATTTGCTGCACCCACGAAGTTAGTTCCATTATCACAATAGATGTCAGTGGGTAGTGCTCGCCGAGCAACCATTCGTTGGAATGCAGCCAAGAATGCCTACGTGGATAGAGACCACTTCGATGTGAACCGCCTTGGATGCCAAACAAATGAACACGGCCAAGTAAGATTTTGTGGCACCCTTTCCTCATATGCGGAAAGTCGATACCACAGAGTTGGAATGGGTGTTCCGGTCGAAGACGCTCCACTGGAGTGATCCCATAAGCTGCCTTTCCAATTTTGGCTGGTACCGAACACACGCCACGCAGGTGCGCACGATGTGGCGTGTCAAGTCAATAGCGTTTACGATCCAATATTCTAATCGAATGAGTGCCACTAAAGCTTTATGTCCAGCATGGCAGTTGCGAAGATGTAGGTGCCGCATATAGATCCAGACGAAACACGATTTGCTGGGCAACAATATCGGATGTTTTTTGAAGTTTTCAAAGTCATCGTTCTCTAGCCGGCCGCCAACTCTGATAAGTGAAAATCGTGTGGGGCGATCTAGATTGAGAAACGTTAGATGGCTCCAAAGCGATTGATCTTTTTGTAATTGGCGAATGTCTTCGACGAATGATAATTGCTGGTTGTTCCAAATAATGCAATACGATGAATTGCGTAGTTCCTCGGGTGACAAAGTTTTTCGAACTTACGTTACATAGGTGTGATTTGAACAAAGCGAAGCATGTAAGCGACAGTACGAACACAACGATTAATGTATGAGCTGATGCCCGCTATTTTCTCCAGGATATGATAACGATCCATTGTGACGACGAAAGTTGATTTGCGTTGTTCGGCATTGATTACTTGCATATCAATGTTGTTGATGTTGCTTGATGTTAGCCAAAGTTCATGATGTTGGGATAAAAAGCTCAAGAGTGGTGGCACCTCGAGAAACAATGTCAACAGGATTTGATGCCGTTGTTACGAATCTCCAACGTCCGATTGAAGTCAAATCCTGTATCTCAGAAACTCGATTTCTGACAAATGCTGATAACGTAACTGAATGATGTTTTAGCCAATGTAAAACAATTAGCGAATCCGACCAAAAATATACAGCATGAGGCTCTACGGCGAATATACCCTTGACTTTTTTGTAAACGTCTGCAAACAAATGTGCTGCACATAATTCCAGTTTGGGGAGCGATTTCTTCTTTACTAGGGCCACTCTGGACTTGGCAGTGAGAAGACGAACAATAATGTTTCCGCAAGTAGATTCCGACCGCACAAAGATGCAACAGCCGTACGCTCGAATCGAGGCGTCTCAGAATCCATGCAATTGAGCTTTGGTTGGCCTGTTTGCAGTTTCGGGGTAGAGCAAGTGACGAAGTGGTTTGGAATGATTCCAGGCACGTCTTCCAGGCCAGTTCAAGATGCTGTGGTACAGATTCGTCCTAAGTAAGTCCTGCAAGCCAGAGCTCCCATAGGATGACCTTTGTGACGATTATAAGTAGTGACACCAGTCCGAGAGAGTCGAACAAAGCTGATGCAATAGGTAGAATGGTCCTCTTGGTGACGGTCGACGAAACGATTTTCGGTTTGAAGTAGCATATCGGTGTGTTGATTCCAGCTGACGCCAAGTGCGCTGGGCAATCCGTTGTCACATGTATTGAAATCCTTAAGTGAAGTTTTCAATGAATTGGGCATGATTTGAATGCTACTTAGATAACGGAAAGTGACCATGATGCGAAATTTCCGTGACTTGATCCTTGATTGAGAGAAGAGTTTGAATGTCCTCACCTCCAGATAAAAAGGTCATCTACATAGAACGACGATCGGATGACTGCAGCACCGATTGTATACTCAGGTCGACACAGGTCTGCCAAATAATGCAGGCTGCGTATGGCTAAGTATGGTGCCAAGGCTGTTCCATATGTAACCGTGTTGAGTTGATAAGTGCGAAGTTGTTCATCTCGAAGAACTCGCCAAAGTATGTACTGCGAGTTGCGATCATTTAAATGAAAGTGACCATGATGCAAAATTTCCATGATTTGATCATTGATTGTACGAAGAGCTTGTATGCCCTCACCTCCAGATAAAAGGGTCATCTGCATAGAACGGCGATTCGATGACTGCAACACCGATTGGAGACTCAGTTCGACACAGATCTGACAAATAATGCAGACTGCGTATGACTAAGTATGGTGCCGAGGCTGTTCCATATGTAACCGTGTTGAGTTGACAAGTGCGAAGTGGTTCATCTCGAAAGAGCTCGCCAGATTATGTACTGGTAGTTGCGATCATTTAAATCAACATTTACTTGCCTGTTCATCTTGGTTACATCAGGTGTTATGGCATAACGATGTAGTCTGAAACGCAACAACAGCAAATATAAATCATCTTGGAGAGTCGGGCCGACGAGTAACTGATCATTGAGCGAAGTTTGGTTGGATGTCTGACACGAGGCATCGAAGACCACTCGAAACTTTTTCGATTCGCTGTTGGGCTTCAAAACGGAATGGTGGGGTATGTAGTAGTGAGGTTCCTGATAAGTTTGGTTCTGTGACCAGCGACATGTGTTCCAAACGTTCATACTCCTCCATGAATTGACAATACTATAAGCAATGTTCTGAAGATTGTGCCAAACGGCGTTCCAAGCTGAGAAATCTGCGGCGTGCTATTTCGAATGAATGACCAAGTTGACTGGGATTGTTCTTAAATGGCAGTGTTCCTCGCAAGCACGATGTTCTGGTTTCAATGGCACATTTGATGTTTCAGTTGATTCAATTTCCTATAAGCGCTTAAGGTGACTGCCAATTGAAGTGACGCCAAGCTTAAAGCAAGCAGCAAGCTCTCGAGACTGTTGCGGATTAAACTTGCCTGTCACTACCCATCCAAACAGCGTCCTTTTGAGCATGGCCCCAGCTGTACCAAGTTTAACTTGGCCCTCTGACACAATGTCGAAGAATGCTTCTGTTCCTAAAAGCATGTCGATGTGTCGAGACTGGTAGAATTTCTCATCTGCCAGAATAATGTACCTGGCATTTTCCGATGTATGGAAATGTCGATATTGATGTCCGGCTGATAGAGCTATATGCGAGGTGACGCAAAGATCTCAACGAAAGTTCAAAGGATGACAAACGAGATTTTATTGAAGTAGTTGTAAGAGAAGTGATGTCTGTATGTGCATGGCCAATACTGCTGATTTGCACATCGTGCTTCTCTCTTTTAGCGAAGTTCTGAGGCGAACGAATCGGTGACGAAATTCACCTGCGAACACGAGTCCAGTAGAGCACGGCTTAGTCTGTGAAGGCACCGAATCGACGGGACCATAGCCGTTGCTAAAAGAACCTGAGGTTGATAACGGTTTTTGATTTGCGAATGATTGTGTGCTACTGCTTCGGTGGCTGGCGAAGAGCTTGGTTGCCGTTATTGAATGTAGCGTGTTGTGTAACAAGGTGTGGTGCGGTCTCTGACAATGGCGACAAGTGCGAAGACCTTGGTTATGTTATTGAATGTGGCGTGTTATGTAACAAGGTGTGGTGCGACCTCTGACAATGGCGACAGCGATTTGTTGAAGGGCAATCGGCCATTTGATGACCCTTAGACAAACAATTAAGAC
>JAWNMU010000454.1:0-11546 GCA_035043665.1 Drosophila quasianomalipes
CTCCATCGGTAAGATGGCCAATTTGTGTACTGGTGGACAGTAGATGCCATTGGCTGTACGAAGATGAACAACTCGAACATGACCATTCTTTCCAGGCCGAAGTGATTCGATGCGGCCGAGCTTCCATTGCTGAGTCGGAAGATTGTGGTCGTGGATTATGACAATGGTTCCAATAGCGATATTTGACGACGATGATGTACATTTGATTCGAGCACGAAGCTCGTGAATATAGTCTGAAGACCATTGACACCAAATTGCTGTTTGGCAGCGGTTATCACTTCAAACCGTTGTCCAAATTGTTCAGATGAGGCGTCGGTTTCGTGTGTTCGGAGAGCGCCCGAAGATATTTTGCAACTAACAAGTGTCCTGGGGTGATTGCTGATAGATCGTTGGAATCAGGCGACATAGGTGACAATGGGCGAGAATTGAGGACAGCTTCGATTTCTGTTGTGATCCGCCAAAGTGGGGTGCCCTGAGGGGAATAAAATGAAATGACACGAAATCAGAAGCACAATACTCTGAGTAGATTGAACAAACAAAAATTGTTTCAAAGCCTTTAGCTCATTTGCGGCACCCACGAAGTTAGTTCCATTATCACAATAGATGTCCGTGGGCAGCGCTCGCCGAGCAACCATTCGCTTGAGCGCAGCCAAGAATGCCTTCGTGGATAATTGAGTGACCACTTCGATGTGCACCGCCTTGGATGCCAAACAAATGAAGTAAGATTTTGTGGGACCCTTTCCTCGTATGCGAACATACGTATTTATTGGCCCACAAAAGTCAATACAACAGTGTTGCAATGGGTATTCCGGTCGAAAGCGCTCCACTGGCAGCGATACCATAAGCTGCCTTTCCAATTTTGGCATGTACCGAACACACGCCATGTAGGTGCGCACGATGCGACGTGCCAAGTCCCTGGCGTTTACGATCCAATATTCCAATCGAATGAGTGCCACTAGAGCTTTAGGTCCAGTATGGCAGTTGCGAAGATGTAGATACCGCACAAAGATCCAGACGAAATGCGATTTACAATGTCAACGTTCACTAGCCGACCGCCAACTATGATAAGTGAAAATCATGTGGAGTGATCTAGAAAAGGATTGAGTAACTTTAGATGGCTCTTAAGCGGTTGATCTTTTTGCAGAAGAGCTCCTGGAAGAGCTCCTGTATGATTATCTTTGCGACGATTATGAGTGGTGACACCAGTCCGAGTGGGTTTGGCCCTCAAAGCTGATGCAATAGACAAAATTGTCCTGTTGGTGACGGTCGACTAAACGATTTTTGGTTTGAAGTGAAACAGCAGCATATCGGTGTGTTGATCCCAGCTGACGCCAAGTGCGCTGGTCAATACGTTGTCACACGTATTGAAATCCTTGTTACCGAAGTTTTCGATGAATTCGGCATGATTTGAGTGCCACTTGGATAACGGAAAGTGACCACGATGCAAAATTTCCGTGACTTGATCCTTGATTGTGCGAAGAGTTTGTATGTCCTCACCTCCAGATAAAAGGTCATCTACATAGAACGACGATTCGATGACTGCAGCACCGATTGATTGGATACTCAGTTCGACACAGATCTGCCAAATAATGCAGGCTGCGTATGGCTAAGTATGGTGCCGAGGCTGTTCCATATGTAACCGTGTTGAGTTGACAAGTGTGAAGTGGTTCACATTAAAGAACTCGCCAGAGTGAGTATGTACTGGTATTTGCGATTATTTAAATCAACATTTACTTGCCTGTACATTTTGGTCACATCACCTGTTAGGCATAGTCTGAAACGCAAAAACAGCAAATATAAATCATCTTGTAGAGTCGGGCCGATAAGTAAATGATCATTGAGCGAAGTTTTATTGGATACCCCCGATACAAACCGTCGAAGACCACTCGAAGCTTTGTAGATTCGCTGCTGTGCTTTAGAATACAATGACGTTCCAAGCTGAGAAATCTGCGGCGTGATATATCGATTGAATGACCAAGTTGGCTGAGATTGTTCTTAAATCGCAGCCTTACAATAATGTGACCACTGTCATTTATAACAGTCGCTTTTATGTAGTGTTCCTCACAAGCTCGATCCTTCTGGTTTCATCAACACATTTGATGTTTCAGTTGATTCATTTTCCCATAAGCGTTTAAGGTGATGGTCTATTGAAGTGGCGCCAAGCTTAATGGTAGCAGCAAGCTCTCAAGAATGATACGGATGAAACTTGCCTGTCACTACCGATCCAAACAGACCACTGACAGAATGTCGAAGAATGCTTCTGTTCCTAAAAGCATGTCGATGTGTCGAGACTGGTAGAATTTCTCATCTGCCAGAACAATATTTTCTAGCATTTTCCATGTTGAAATGTCGATATTGATGTTCGGCTGATAAGCTATATGCGAGGTGACGCAAAGATCTAACGAAAGTTCGAAGGATGACAAACGATATTTTATTGAAGTAATTGTAAGAGAAGTGCTGTCTGTACTTGCATAGCAAATACTGTTGATTTGCGCATCGTGCTTCTCTCTTTTTAGAAGAAGCTTCTGAACGTACGAATCGGTGACGAAATCTACTTGCGAAAATGAGTCCAGTAGAGCACGGCCCAGTCTGTAGGTGCCAGTTGAATCTCTAACCAGGACCATAGCCGTTGCTAAAAGAACCTGAGGTTGATAACTGTTTTTGATTTGCGAATGATTGTGTGCTACTGCTTCGGTGGCTGGCGAAGAGCTTGGTTGTGTTGTTGAATGTAGCTTGTTATGTAACATGGTGTGGTGCGATCTCTGACAATGGCGACAGCGATTTGTTGAAGGGCAATCGGCTATTTGATGACCCTTTGACAAACAATTAAGACAAAGTCGGTGACAAGTTTTAGCCATGTTTTTCATCAAGGATGCTTAGAAAGTTGATTTGAAATGAACGCCCAATGTCTTCGTTGCAATAATGCTTGTACAAGGGGGACATGTAAATTAGTGGTTGGAAACTGTTCACCTTCATTGGGTCGCACAGCCACTAGTGCAAGGCCAGCTGTTGTTGCCCATCGTCCTGTAACTATGAAGTTAGCAATAACCATGGAGTCAGCCGTCGACCTGGAAGCTGGTGCCCGACCTACGATGGGGTTGGATGGAAATGATGCGTCGAATCCCTTAAGTACGGCTGCTGCGCCGACAGTGACACTCCCGGGGCGAGGTAAACCCAGCTGAGGTGTTACAAATCGTCAAAACCCAGCACCGGAACAAACGGTGAAAAGAATAGTATCGTCGTCACATATTAGCCCGCCGACTAGCACGGTCCCACAAGATGAAGTTTCTCGAGCAGTTTCTTCTCCCCATATCCTTCTGTGAACCACAGTCTCGTGGCTGATACCATGCAGAAATGGAATCTAAATTTCAATGGATCAGGAGATAGCTTGAGTGTTGAAGAATTCATCTCCCGAGTCAAAACATTGACTGATGAATCTCTAGATAGCGACTTTCGTGGTCTATGCAAGCATATGCATATATGCATGTTTTGTTTGTGGGCAAAGTGCGAGGCTGGTACTGGCGCTATCACAGGGAAGTGTCTTCCATAGTCTGGAAAGACTTTTGTACCGCTCTTCGTCAGCAGTTTAAAGAGTATCGGTTCGATTTTATGATCAAAGAACGTGTGCGTTCCCGTAAACAAAAGCCTGGAGACCCGTCTACAACTTTTTATGATGCGATATCGTCCTTGATGAATCGGGCCACAGTAAAAATTGGCGACGAAGAACTTCGACATTCTGAAGAACAATCTTCTTCCTGTCCATCGTCAGAAATTGTTGTTTGAAGTAATTGAATCTGTACGTCATCTACGAAGGTTGGTACAGATGAACGAACATTTAATGAATGAGTTGCACTCCACGCACACAGAAATACCCAAACCGAAATCATCGGGTAATCGACAGCGCGTATATGCCATGGAGAAGGTAGTGTCAGACGGCGAATCCAGCTTGGAACTTGTCCCCGTTGTTGAAGTAGTCACGTTAAGTCAATCAGGGTTAAATGTCAAGTGTTGGAACTCTGAGGATTTGGGACATTTCTGGGAAGACAGCTTGGCTGATCGTAGAGAATTCTGCTATGGTTGCGGAGTTCCCAATACGTATAAGCCACAGCGCCAAACGTGTATACGTTGTTTTTCTTACAACGGTTGAAAGGGGCAACCAAAAACATTCAGTTGTCCCTGTCGTAAATACACATCCCTTATCGAGAGCTGCCCGTTTGAAGTTTCAGCCAGTCAACATTTTAGGCAGTCCAAAGGAAGAGACTTTGCCTAGTTCAAGTTGTAGTAACTTAGAAGATATATATAATATAAAGTTAGATTACTATTTAGCCATTAGAGACATTTTTAGCGATTTCCCGTCGAAGCCTAAACCGAATTCCGAACGGATCTGGAAATTTTATGGGAATGTTATGTGCTACTTGGCATGGGTTTTTGGGAAATGATTTGCACTTGCACCAAATATAATCTCTGCCATGGAAATAGAGCCAGCTTCGGGTCCAAGTCATTCTAATTTGCTTCCCTTGACGAGATTGCATCAGTTGCAGTTAGATGTGGTAAAGAAATTGTTTCCGAGTCGTGAGGATACAACATCATATTGAAATTTCCGAAGCAAGACTTGTAAAACAAAGATTTCACCCAGTCAGTCCTGCAGTGGAAAAACTTGTTTTCGTTGAAATAGATCGCATTTTGGAATTAGGAGTCATCGAGCATTCAACGAGCACTTGGAGTTCGCCGGTGAGGATGGTCGTTAAGCCAAATAAAGTTCGTCTTTGCCTAGATGCAAGAAAACTGAATGGCGTCACCAAGAAAGATGCTTATCCCTTACCCAGCATTGATGGAATCTTTGCCCGACTGCCCAGTGCTAATTTCATTACAAAGCTGGATTTAAAATATGCTTATTGGAGGATTGAGTTGAGCGAGGAATCAATGGCCCTTACTGCGTTCCCTGTCCGTTCGGACTATGCAATGCTCCGTTCACTATGTGTAGTCTTATGGACAGTCTGATTCCGCCTGATCTCCGTCCTTGCATGTTTGGTTATCTGTGATCTGTGCGTAGTATCCGAGGACTTCTCATCTCATCTAGCGGTCCTTATTCGACTCGCCGAGCAGTTCAAACGTGCAAGCTTGACGATAAATCTAGAAAAAAGTGACTGTTCGGTGCATAAAGCGTTTTTTATGCAAACATGGAACTTCTGATCTGCGTGGTGTTTAAACTATTTAAATTAACAAGTTTATTTGTGACCGAAACAAAAACGCGCGTCCGTCTTGATCGTACTCTTCTATAGTGAAAACTATCGATATTTACTAAAATTGCAATTGAGTTATGTAAAGTAGCGATAAATTGACAAATTAACAGCTGATCTTTCAATATCAGTTGTATTCAAATTAGTTTGACTAAACATCCCGGCCACCATGAAATGGTCCGCTTTTGGAGGCTTGATGCCTCCATCGGTAAGATGGCCAATTTGTGTACTGGTGGACAGTAGATGCCATTGGCTGTACGAAGATGAACAACTCGAACATGACCATTCTTTCCAGGCCGAAGTGATTCGATGCGGCCAAGCTTCCATTGCTGAGTCGGAAGATTGTGGTCGTGGATTATGACAATGGTTCCAATAGCGATATTTGACGACGATGATGTACATTTGATTCGAGCACGAAGCTCGTGAATATAGTCTGAAGACCATTGACGCCAAATTGCTGTTTGGCAGCGGTTATCACTTCAAACCGTTCCAAATTGTTGAAATGAGGCGTCGGTTTCGTGTGTTCGGAAAGCGCCCGAAGATATTTTCCAACTAACAAGTGTCCTGGGGTGATTGCTGATAGATCGTTGGAATCAGGCGACATAGGTGACAATGGGCGAGAATTGAGGACAGCTTCAATTTCTGTTGTGATCCGCCAAAGTGGGGTGCCCTGGGGGGAATAAAATGAAACGACGCGAAATCAGAAGCACAATACTCTGAGTAGATTGAACAAACAAAAATTGTTTCAAAGCCTTTAGCTCATTTGCGGCACCCACGAAGTTAGTTCCATTATCACAATAGATGTCCGTGGGCAGCGCTCGCCGAGCAACCATTCGCTTGAGCGCAGCCAAGAATGCCTTCGTGGATAATTGAGTGACCACTTCGATGTGCACCGCCTTGGATGCCAAACAAATGAAGTAAGATTTGTGGGACCCTTTCCTCGTATGCGAACATACGTATTTATTGGCCCACAAAAGTCAATACCACAGCGTTGCAATGGGTATTCCGGTCGAAAGCGCTCCACTGGCAGCGATACCATAAGCTGCCTTTCCAATTTTGGCATGTACCGAACACACGCCATGTAGGTGCGCACGATGCGACGTGCCAAGTCCCTGGCGTTTACGATTCAATATTCCAATCGAATGAGTGCCACTAGAGCTTTAGGTCCAGTATGGCAGTTGCGAAGATGTAGTTGCCGTACAAAGATGCAGATGAAATGCAATTTACTGGGCAACAATATCGGATGTTTTTTGAAGTTTTCAATATCAACGTTCACTAGCCGACCGCCAACTCTGATAAGTGAAAATCATGTGGAGTGATCTAGAAAAGGATTGAGTAACTTTAGATGGCTCTTAAGCGGTTGATCTTTTTGCAATTGGAGAATGTCCTCGACGAACTGCTGGATATTCCAAATTATTGCGTAGTTCCTCGGGTGACAAAGTTGGTTTGAATTTACTTTTCATACGTTTGAACAAAGCGAAGCATGTAAGCGACAGTGCGAACACCACGATTGTATTTATTGATGTTAGCTAGTTTCTTCAGAATGTGGTTACGAGCCATTGTGGCGACGAAAGTGATTTTACGTTGTGTTCGGCATTGATTACTTGCATATCAATGTTGCTGATTTTGCCTGATATTGGTTAAAGTTAAAACAGCTGATCCTGAGAACCATATGGATGATTGTAGATCAGAGGTGGTAGCATCTCGAGCAACAATGTCAGCAGGATTTTATGCCGTTGGTACGAATCTCCTTTGTCCGATTGAAGTCAAATTCTGAATTTCAGAAATTCGATTTCCGACAAATGCTGATAACGCAACTAAATTTTGTTTTAGTCAATGTAAAACAATTTAGGAATCCGACCAGAAATATACGGCATGTGGCTCTTCGGCGAATATACACTTGATTTTGTTGTAAACTTGTGCTAACAAATGTGCTTCACATAATTCCAGTTTCGGAAGCGATTTCTTCTCTACTGGGGCCACTCTAGACTTGGCAGTGAGAAGACGAACAACAATATTTCCGCAAACAGATTCCGACTGCACATAGATCCAATAGCCGTACGCTCGAATCGAGGCGTCGCCGAATCCATGCAATTGAAATGAGCTTTAGTTGACCTGTTTGCAGTATTGGGGTACAACAAGTGAAGAAATGTTTTGGAATGATTCCAGACGCTTCTTTCAGACCAGTTCAAGATGCTGTGGTACAGATTTGTCCCAAGTAAGCCCTGCAAGCAAGAGCTCCTGTATGATTATCTTTGCGACGATTATGAGTGGTGACACCAGTCCGAGTGGGTTTGGCCCTCAAAGCTGATGCAATAGACAAAATTGTCTTGTTGGTGACGGTCAACTAAACGATTTTTGGTTTGAAGTGAAATAGCAGCATATCGGTGTGTTGATCCCAGCTGACGCCAAGTGCGCTGGTCAATACGTTGTCACACGTATTGAAATCCTTGTTACCGAAGTTTTCGATGAATTCGGCATGATTTGAGTGCCACTTGGATAACGGAAAGTGTCCACGATGCAAAATTTCCTTGCCTTGATCCTTGATTGCGCGAAGAGTTTGTATGTCCTCAACTCCAGACAAAAAGGTCATCTACATAGAACGACGATTCGATGACTGCAGTACCGATTGATTGGATACTCAGTTCGACGCAGATCTGCCAAATAATGCAGGCTGCGTTTGGCTAAATATGGTGTCGAGGCTGTTCCATATGTAACCGTGTTGAGTTGACAAGTGTGAAGTGGTTCACATTAAAGAGCTCTCCAGAGTATGTACTGGTATTTGCGATCATTTAAATCAACATTTACTTGCCTGTACATTTTGGTTACATCACCTGTTATGCATAGTCTGAAACGCAACAACAGCAAATATAAATCATCTTGTAGAGTCGGGCCGACAAGTAAATGATCATTGAGCGAAGTTTTATTGGATACCCCCGATACAAGCCGTCGAAGACCACTCGAAGCTTTGTAGATTCGCTGCTGTGCTTTAGAATACAATGACGTTCCAAGCTGAGAAATCTGCGGCGTGATATATCGATTGAATGACCAAGTTGGCTGAGATTGTTCTTAAACCGCAGCCTTACAATAACGTGACCACTGTCATTTATAACAGTCGCTTTTATGTAGTGTTCCTCACAAGCTCGATCCTTCTGGTTTTATCAACACATTTGATGTTTCAGTTGATTCAATTTCGCATAAGCGTTTAAGGTGATGGTCTATTGAAGTGGCGCCAAGCTTAATGGTAGCAGCAAGCTCTCAAGAATGATACGGATGAAACTTGCCTGTCACTACCGATCCAAACAGACCACTGACAGAATGTCGAAGAATGCTTCTGTTCCTAAAATCATGTCGATGTGTCGAGACTGGTAGAATTTCTCATCTGCCAGAACAATATTTTCTAGAATTTTCCATGTTGAAATGTCGATATTGATGTTCGGCTGATAAGCTATATGCGAGGTGACGCAAAGATCTAACGAAAGTTCGAAGGATGACAAACGATATTTTATTGAAGTAGTTGTAAGAGAATTGCTGTCTGTACTTGCATGGCAAATACTGTTGATTTGCGCATCGTGCTTCTCTCTTTTTAGACGAAGCTTCTGAACGTACGAATCGGTGACGAAATCTACTTGTGAAAATGAGTCCAGTAGAGCACGGCCCAGTCTGTAGGTGCCAGTTGAATCTCTGACCAGGACCATAGCCGTTGCTAAAAGAACCTGAGGTTGATAACTGTTTTTGATTTGCGAATGATTGTGTGCTACTGCTTCGGTGGCTGGCGAAGAGTTTGGTTGTGTTGTTGAATGTAGCTTGTTATGTAACATGGTGTGGTGCGATCTCTGACAATGGCGACAGCGATTTGTTGAAGGGCAATCGGCTATTTGATGACCCTTTGACAAACAATTAAGACAAAGTCGGTGACAAGTTTTAGCCATGTTTTTCATCAAGGATGCTTAGAAAGTTGATTTGAAATGAACGCCCAATGTCCTCGTTGGAATAATGCTTGTACAAGGGGGACATGTAATTTAGTGGTTGGAAACTGTTCACCTTCATTGGGTCGCACAGCCACTAGTGCAAGGCCAGCTGTTTTTGCCCATCGTCCTGTAACTATGAAGTTAGCAATAACCATGGAGTCAGCCGTCGACCTGGAAGCTGGTGCCCGACCTACGATGGGGTTGGATGGAAATGATGCGTCGAATCCCTTAAGTACGGCTGCTGCGCCGACAGTGACACTCCCGGGGCGAGGTAAACCCAGCTGAGGTGTTACAAATCGTCAAAACCCAGCACCGGAACAAACGGTGAAAAGAATAGTATCGTCGTCACATATTAGCCCGCCGACTAGTACGGTCCCACAAGATGAAGTTTCTCGAGCAGTTTCTTCTCCCCATATCCTTCTGTGAACCACAGTCTCGTGGCTGATACCATGCAGAAATTGAATCTAAATTTCAATGGATCAGGAGATAGCTTGAGTGTTGAAGAATTCATCTCCCGAGTCAAAACATTGACTGATGAATCTCTAGATAGCGACTTTCGTGGTCTATGCAAGCATATGCATATATGCATGTTTTGTTTGTGGGCAAAGTGCGAGACTGGTACTGGCGCTATCACAGGGAAGTGTCTTCCATAGTCTGGAAAGACTTTTGTACCGCTCTTCGTCAGCAGTTTAAAGAGTATCGGATCGATTTTATGATCAAAGAACGTGTGCGTTCCCGTAAACAAAAGCCTGGAGAATCGTCTACAACTTTTTATGATGCGATATCGTCCTTGATGAATCGGGCCACAGTAAAAATTGGCGACGAAGAACTTGGATATTCTGAAGAACAATCTTCTTCCTGTCCATCGTCAGAAGTTGTTGTTTGAAGTAATTGAATCTGTACGTAATCTGCGAAGGTTGGTACAGATGAACGAACATTTAATGAATGAGTTGCACTCCACGCACACAGAAATACCCAAACCGAAATCATCGGATAATCGACAGCGCGTATATGCCATGGAGGAGGTAGTGTCAGACGGCGAATCCAGCTTGGAACTTGGCCCCGTTGTTGAAGTAGTCACGTTACGTCAATCAGGGCCAAATGTCAAGTGTTGGAACTCTGAGGATTTGGGACATTTCTGGGAGGACTGCTTGGCTGATCGTAGAGAATTCTGCTATGGATGCGGAGCTCCCAAACGTGTATACGTCGTTTTTCTGAAAACCGCTAAAAGGGGGCTACCAAAAACATTCAGTTGTCCCTGTCGTATATACACTTATCGAGAGCTGCCCTTTGAAGTCTCAGCCAGTCAACATTTTAGGCAGTCCAAAGGAAGAGACTTTGCTTAGTTCAAGCTGTCAGTAACTTAAAGGATATATATAAGATAAAGTTAGATTACTATTTAGCCATTAGAGACATATTTTTAGTGATTTCCCGTCGAAGCCTAAATCGAGTTCCGAACGGATCTAGAAATTTTATGAATGTTAAGAAAACGCGCAAGTTATTAGTGGCAACAATTTTTAGTAGTGCAAAAGATGTGTTCTTAAATCGAATAGAACATGGTTTATTAGACACTGGTGCTAATGTATCGTGTGTAGGCGATAGTTTTGAAGGTCTAGATCTGATCACTTGCCAGAATTTAAGTCAATAAAGTCGCACGTAAAGACAGCGAATGGCAAAAGTCATGACGTAATAGGTGTTCTTAATGTTGTTATGACCTACAAGGTCCAACAAAGGCCTATGAAGCTGTTTGTCATCCCATCTATTAAGCAGAAGGCAACGATTTTTGGAAAAAATTTGCACTTGCGCCAAATATAATCTCTGCCATGGAAATAGAGCCAGCTTCGATTCCAAGTGATTCAAATTTGCGTCCCTTGACGAGATTGCATCAGTCGCAATTAGATGTGGTAAAGAAATTGTTTCCGAGTCGTGAGGATACAACATCATATTGAAATTTCCGAAGCAAGACCTGTAAAACAATGATTTTACCCAGTCAGTCCTACAGTGGAAAAACTTGTTTTCGTTGAAATAGATCGCATTTTGGAATTAGGGGTCATCGAGCCTTCCGCCTGATCTCCGTCCTTGCATGTTTGGTTATTTGGATGATCTGTGCGTAGTATCCGAGGACTTCTCATCTCATCTAGCGGTCCTTATTCGACTCGCCGAGCAGATCAAACATGCAAACTTGACGATAAATATAGAAAAAGTCACTGTTAGGTGCATAAAGCGTTTTTTATGCAAACATGAAACTTCTGATCTACGCGGTGTTTAAAATATTTAAATTATCAAGTTTATTTGTGACTCGGACTTTTTCGGTAGTGAAAACTATCGATATTTA
>JAWNMU010000456.1:0-35742 GCA_035043665.1 Drosophila quasianomalipes
TATTGCTACAAAGCAGAACACCCAAAAGCCTTCAGGCCCTGCAGTACAAGACTGCGTCTGGAGATGTGATCTCTTGCCTTCGTTCACCTTCTGCTCTGCCAGAAGTGAAGCACTTTGAGGCGAAGGAGTTGGACGCAGAGGACATGAAGAAGGTGGGAGCAGGCAGAGACTATTCTTTCTTCCGAAGCCCAGAGCTTCTTTTCCCTGGGACTGTCAGTAGAGCTGTCTCAACAGATGGAGTAAAGATGGGCCTGAAGAGGCCGACAAACATCCAGTCAAAAGCGGTACCTGCTTTGCTCGCCTCCTCTCTCTCCGATGTGTTGGTCAAGAGTCAAACTGGTTCAGGAAAGACCCTCGCCTACCTCCTCCCATAGTCCAACGCCTTGTCGAGGGCAAGCAGCGCTGGGCTAGAACGGACGGAACGAGTGCAATTGTGCTGGCTCCCACTAGAGAGTTGGTGCAGCAGATCACGGATGTGTTGGGATCTGTGCTGAAACCCTTCTACTGGTTAATAGCAACATCTCTGATGGGAGGAGAGAAGAAGAAGGCAGAGAAGGCGAGACTTAGGAAGGGAGTTGTGGTGGTTGTGGGAACCCCTGGACGAATGCTGGATCACCTCACGACGACTTCATCTTGGAACCTCACTCAGACCAAGTGGCTCGTCCTGGATGAGGCCGACCGTCTGATGGATCTGGGCTTCGAGGACACCATCAGAGAGATCGTGAGGTACCTCGACAGTTTCATCTTCGCAGGAGTCAAGAGACAAAATGTACTCGTTTCTGCCACCCTCGTCAAGGGAAGTGCCCCTGAGGAACTAGCTATGTGTGTATGTGCTGGAAAAACCCCGTCTATGTGGGATTCAAAGAGAAGGGGGAGAAGGATGAGAAGGAGAAGGAGAAGGAGAAGGAGAAGAAGGAGAAGGAGAAGGAGAAGAGCAAAGACAAGGAGAAGAAGGAGAAGGAGGAGAAAGAGAAGGAGAAGAAGAATGGGAAAGGAGGAGAAGGGTGATGAAGACAAACAGACAAATGAGGACGATTTCGACTACGAAGAGTTTGGGTTGGAGAAGGATGATGTGGAGGGAGATGACGAGAAGAGGCAAAAGGAGAAGGAGAAGGAGAAGGAGAAGGAGGAGCAGAAGGAGAAGGAGAAGGAGAAGGAGAAGGAGAAGAAGGCCCTGGTAGAATTCGATGTAGACTCGAGGCTCGTGGCTCCTGACACTCTTGAACAGTTCTATATCTCTCTCTCGAGCAGACACAAACTCGTTTCTCTGGGGTCATTCCTCCGTCTCAGAACATTCCTCGCCCACCACGAAAAGAAAAACTTCTAGCGGAATCGTTCCTCGTAAACACCCAGGCATCCGTCGAGTTCCTCTACAGAGTCTTCTCCCACTCCTACTGGCCAGACTTTGAGAGTGGAACGAAGCAAGTCTACAAGAAGAAGGAGACGGAGGAAGAGGAGGGAGGACAAGGAAGAGCGGAGCTAAAGGCTACCGATAAAGGGAGGAAAGGGAAAAGAAACTTGTTGGAGGAAAGAAACAGGTGGAGAACGAGAAAGATGGAAAGGGCGAGAGGAATAACAAGCATGGAGCAGACAAGGAGGAGGAGGAGGAGAAGGAACACTGGAATCGAGAAGCTCCCTCTCGTTGATAGCCAAATCTACCGTCTGCACGGAGGTATGGCCCAGGTAGACCGTGTAGCTGCATACAAATCCTTCTCGAAGGCTAGAGACGGAGTGCTGATCTGTACAGACGTTGCTGCGAGAGGTCTTGACTTGCCTTCGTGGACTGGGTCGTGCAGTACGACCCTCCTGAGGACATCGCAGATTACCTTCACCGTGTTGAAGAACTGCCAGAATGGGACACAAGGGTAAGTCCGTCATTTTCCTGCTCGAACACGAGCCGTCCTACACCTCGTACTGAAGAGTAAGGGAATTGAACCCAACAAACTCATCCTGAGAGAGTGTTGGTGGGACTCCACGTCGGAGTGCAGGCTCTGATCAAGGAGTACAACATGAAGGTCAACCCCAACAACCACCTCCCGCAGGAGCTATTCTCCAGAAGCAGATCGAGAGTATGGTTGCAATTGACGAAGACCTTGAGAAGATCGCGAAGAATGCCTATGTGTCCTACGTCAGGGCCTATGCTGCTTACCCCAAATCCATGAAGCTGATTTTCCACCCCAAGAAACTCCACTTGGGAGAGGTCGCACATTCTTTCGGTCTGGATCGAGAAGCCTAACGACGTTTCCAAGTTCATTATCGGAGTACAACAAGAAGGAGGAGGATGCGAAGAAACCCTCTTCCATTGTGAACCCCAAGAAGAGTCTTCACTCTATAGCCAGAAAGCAGGACAGAGACATCAGCGAGTTCGCTGCATAAGTTTCGTATCCTTAGTTCTCTGTTTGTTTCTAGTCTGCTTTCCTTTACTGTGCTGTTTTTCGTTCTTCTGCTAGTTGCAGCTAGAGTATAGTTCATATTAGTTGTTTTGCTCAGTAATACTTGCATTTTAATAATATGAGACAAATCTATTTATTGTGTATTGTACATTGTAAATCCATATTATCCTGCTCATCTCTAATATATACTCACACGTTATTCAAGAGTCCAGAACTCCAGTTCATGCTTTCCTGTATTACAAGTAGTTCTCATTATAGTCTATGTTCGTAGTTTAGTAAATACAGTGTTTAAACCTTCTTGCATACTCATGTTTTTATTTCATATTTTATGTTATATGCTATAGTTTGTATTCTATGCTTTATATTTTGTTTTCTGCAATCACATACACACACTTTACTATCTGGATCTTTCCTACTGACACGAGAGTAAAACCCAATTAAATATATATACATTGGATGGGTTCCTTCATACTCAACTATATGGTTCTGTATGAATATGTATGCGTAGTTGAGCAGTGTACAAAGTACTCTCCTCCAGAGGACAGCAAACAAGTCTTTTGCTTACATTAGGGAATAAGGAAAGGACCGACGTCCGAGATAGAGTAGAGGGAAGATGAAAGGGGAAACGAAGTTGATTTCACCAATGAAATCGAATAGATTCTAGAGATGGCGGGCAGAGGGGGGCCAACAACACAAGTCCCTTCATTCTGGTGCGCATTCAAGAGATGCGATGATGAAGAAGACGAGAGGGAAGGGGCGGTGGGGATGGGGAGGGGGAGGAGGTCGATGGGAAGAAGTAGGAGAGTGGGTGGGAAGTGAGTTCCAGCGGAGTTGGTTGTTGTTGAATGCATTTATCAATTGTGTGTGGTGGAACTTTGAGAGAAGATGGACGACTCTCGTATTCACAGAGTGAGCCCATGCTATCCCCATCCTTCCCTCCACCTCCTTACTGACACTTCTGCTCAAGATCTCCGCATACTCAACCTCCTTCACCTTCTCCGTCTTCACTTGCATAACATACGAAGGAACATTGCCCATTCCCCCATTCTCTGCTTTGCCTTCTCGCCTCTCTTCAATTGCACGCATTTCCCTCCTTTTCCACTCCTTCTCTGCTTCGGAGATTGCTCGAGCGAGGGATGAAGGAGATGTCCGGTTGACAACCACACAACTAAGACTAAACACATTGCTGATCAGTTTCAGCAGCGCAGATACCTTGCTGAGCTCAAAATCCCTGTCTCTGAGCTGCATGCATAGACACAAAGGAAGGTAAGCCAGAGGAATAACCCATGGCGTTAGAAGGAAGATTAAGAAACACAGAAACCAAGATACTTGACAAACAAATAATCAAGTGCGTATGGTATTATGAATGCAGATAACTAGACACACAGACATCAACGAATGAGGTGAGAGGGGCAGATACATCTTCGTGAATAGAAGAGAAATAGCCTTACATTAGGCAAAGCGTCAACGAGGGCATGGAAGTCATCAATAACCACCAAACGCACATTCTTCTCTATCAGTATATGCTCAGACTCCCTTATCACTGACACGAGTTCAGAGAGGGAAGATACCGATAACACAGAGATCAAAGAAGAGACTGCCATCACCTCTTCGAGGGCAGGTGAGGCTGACGAAGATGAGGAGGAGGAGGAAGAAGGGGACGAAGAATGGTACTCAATGAGTGATGTGATGAGCTGGATGACAAGGGAAGGGCGGAAAGATCCAGGAGAACATTGAATGTATAATACGCCTCTTCTTCCATCTTCCTCCGCTTCCCCCGCTTCCTCCGCCTCCTCTTCGCTCTTCCTCCTTTCTTTTCCTCCCTTCTCGTACACAGACAACAGATCCGGTGAGAAATCTTTCTCAATTTGAGTGGAGTCAATCACCACCGATCCTTCGACCACTCTCTCCTGGGATAATACCCCTGTGAGGTCAGGTTGACCCCTCCTCCTCTTCCCTTGCCCTCCCTTTGCTCCTCTCCCTTCACATCTCTCTCCTTCCCCCAAATCCTCATCTAGATAAGAAGAGGGCGGAAGATGCGTTTGGGAGAGGGAGAAAGAGGAGAATGATAGCGATGAGAGAGATGCGGAGGAAGAAGAAGACGCGGAGGGCACGCGGGGAGAGGGAGAAGGGGAGGAGGAGTGGGAGGAGTGGGAGGAATGGGAAGAGAGAGTCCTCGAGGGAGACTGGGAGGCCGACAGAAACGAAGTCCGAGAGAGAGATTGCGAGGTCGGGGGGAAGGGAGTGGGGCGGATGAGAGAGAGGAGTATGGAGAAAGAGAGATTGACAGACATAGGGATGCATTGGCTCTCCTATCCCTCTCCCTGATTTTCGCTGGATCCATGTCCAGGGTACCAAGCTCCTCCATCTCTCTTTCCCTTTCCCTCTCTCTGATCATTTCCATTTCTTTCTCTCTCTCTTCCCTCTCGGCTACCATCTCTACCCCCTTCTTCTTTCTACCAGATCTCTCTCTCTCTCCTCTCTCTCTGCGTACCTCCGTATCTCATCTTGTATATTTTTCTTAACCTTCCGTCGAATTTCCCGTTCTCTTCTCCTTCTAATCTCGAAAACAAATGGAGAAACAACAGATGCAGCTAGTACGTGGCAAAATATGGACTTTCCGGAGGACGATGGGCCGACCAACTCATTGATCCCATCCCCCACAGACAAACTACTTAACTTCTTCAGGTCTACACCGTCTATATAAGAGTAATCCTCGTGCATTTGACCCACAGGATCAACACATCTATCAATACCCATCGAATGTCTCGCATCCATTTGATCTAATACTTGCAGTAGCGGAATTCTTTCCACATTCAGGTCTTTATCCTTTTCCAATAACTCCCAAGAGCTTTTCACTTCAGGCAACACGGATTTATACGCATCTTTAGCAAGAAGGTCAACGTGCTCTATCGGAAGGTTCAACTTTATACACATTTAAAACAAAAAAATCATACATACACTCAATAAGTCTATGTCTGTACTTCTACAATTAATTTCAGCATGAAGAAACATTGAGGACGATAGTTTCTTACCCTTTCCATTAAAATCACTTCAGGAATTGTGACCAACTGCTGGAGAGTTGTGATCCCCTTTGATCTTAGTAAGGGGTTTGTAATCATAATTTACTTCTTACACAAGAGCATGGAATAAACATTACACCATTGCAATTTCTTCAGTACAACTTGAAAAAAAACCCGCCAAAAATTGAAATACGAGATAGGGAAATACTTGACACAAAATTATACATCATGGTTGCACTATATGAGTAAAAATATGCAGATATTATACATAACTTACTCCATTAGATTCAATACAGATGAATAAAATACATCAGTATATTAAACCATGATTCTAAGGAGATATACAAAGCAAGTAATAATAAACCTATGGCAATATCATTTCACTAAAATATAAAACAAAAAGCACAAAGATTATGAAAAAATGTGGTTAGCTTTTATTGATCAAGTTAAACTTGGTCTACTATGCGCAGATAAATGGAAAGAATTAAACAGTCGAAACTATTTACTTCTTGTTCTTCTTCTCCTTCTTCTCAGCAGCCTTCTCAGCCTCCTGAGCGACCTTGGCGAGAGCAGCAGACTTGATCTGCTCCTTCTTGGCGCGGAGAGCACGAGCCTTGTTGAGGCGGGCGGTGGCCTCGTCAATGAGGGTCTTCTCACGCTTCTGCTCAGCCTTGGCGAAGTGGATGTGCTCCATGAGGACACGCTTGTTCTTGAAGACGTTACCCTTCACCTTGACGTAAAGCTCACGGTAAAGGTGGGAGTCGATCTTCTTGGCAGCACGGTACTTGCGGAGGAAGCGACGGAGAACACGGAGACGGCGAACCCACAGGACCTTGGTGGGGAAACGAGCCTCGCGGGTTCCCTTACGCTTTCCGTATCCGGTGTGGCGTCCCTTGCTCTTGGCCTCAAGACGGCGACGGCAACGGAAGCGGGAAGCAACAGCGTCGGGCTTTCTGACAACGTATCCGTCCTTGATGAGGGTACGGACGTTGACACCTAGTATATTCCAAGAAGAGGAGAAAAAAAGATGCAAACAGACAGTAAAATTAAATTAGCCCACGCCTTTAAATCAGTTTCACCCCTACCACTCATTTAAAAAACACTAAAATAATAGCAGTCGCCATGAAATAGGCAAACAACAAATAATAAGAAATGCCACACCAATAACAGGCACACCCAAATGTCACACGCACATATATATTGCGTAAAACAATCTCAACCAAACCAAACATACGAATTTGTTTCTTCATACATAGTAGTGAAGAGAAATACACAGTAGTGTACATCTCTTCAAACTACAAAGGAATACGAAAACACACAACATATGCACACTAAATAGTTCAATGAAATGTGATTAATACTTACGAGAGTGGGCGCTGGAGATCTCCTTGGTCTCGTTGGGGTCAAGCCAGACCTTTCTCTGTCCACACCCAAGAACGGCAGCGGCAATGCGCTTCTGCAACTTCAAGCTAACCATCTGTCAAGAATTAATATACAATTGAGCAGTTGTTCACCAGGAAATCATTTGAAAAAATATTAGTATAATTAAACGGGATAACTATAGATGACTTGCTAACCCGCAAACGCTTTCCTCCCCAAAATTATGAGACAGAAAAGTACAATTAAAAATAAAACAAACGAAAATTGTCACGAAAGATGCAGTGGGAAACACATTAACTATTGCTTATATTCATGGTATGATACTTTTTCAGCATTAAACTCAGTTCAAATATACACAAATGTTTTTGTAGAATATCTTTCCTTCACCTTAACATCATAAAACAACCCTTCAATTTGAGAGTCCCAATTTGAGAGTTATTAAGATACTAAACTGCATTTTACGAACTGCACCGCAGTAATACCGTAGATTGTTGTTTTCGTTCAACATACACACTGTATGATTTTACGATGCGATGCCATTTCGAGGTTCAGGCCCACACATGTTCACGCTTATTTTTATTTTTATGTTTTTCTTGTTTCCGTTGACCTTCACTTTCTGTATCTTTTTTTTTTTTTTCCCTCTCTTTTTGAGTATCAGTACTTTACTTCTGGTGCATACTTATGCAAACTACATACTTTCATACAATTTATACTATTGAACGTACAACTTTCCAACTCATATATCTCATTTCCTACAATTCATGTATGCCCTCTTGTGTGAAATACTTGCTCCTGCTTTCTTTCTAATTTTGTATGCATGCGTGTTACACTCTTTCTTTTCTATTTGGTTACTTATTGCACATCCTATCCAAACTAGAACCATTGACACATACCTGAAACCTATATATACGATTCAAAGAAAGACACTTTTGGCAGTAGATAAACATGAATATACCATTTAGCATAACAGACCCGCCTTACAGCGAGCCAACAGCATATGAAGCAAAGGAGCGGGACGAACATGTAAACCCAATCTTTCGTTCATGGTATCCTTGGTACAGCGATAAGTGGCAGAAGTATTGCTCTCCTTCACGGAAGGATGGAATGAGTGAAAAGGAGGAGACTGATCTAAGAAACTTTGTGTTGAATGAAGTACTGTGGAACTTAGCAAGGGCAAGAGAGTACAAGATCTCAGCTGCTGGAATAGCTTGTATTTACTTTGATATTGTATTCTCTAGGATTTCTATGAAGGCTTTGAACCCTGTTGTAAGTTGAATGCCAAACTGATTCCGCTCGATTAGATCACTAGTCATTGTCCCTTCTGTTCGTCTTTTCTGTGCCTCGCTTGCGTTTTTCACTTCGTTCTTTAGATCCTTCTTGACACGGCTTGTGTTTCCTTCGTACACACCATCCTGTAATTTATGTCGAATGGACTATGTTTTCTCACAGGAGGTTAGTCTCGTGTGCTTAAGTCTAGCTCTGAAGGTGGTGGATGAGAGTAAGGCAGAGAAGGGATACAAGGGCTTATTGACTCACTACATAATACACGCTAGAGCTAACGTCAACTCGGCTTTCAATTGGAATTTCGAGGCTCTGGGGGTGGAAGGTGCGACTAGGAATGGGATACTAATAGGAAAACACAAAAGGAAGAGTGGGAGGGAGAAAGATAGGGGGAGGGGAGAGGGAGAGGGAGAGGGAGAGGGAGAGGGAGAGGGAGAGGGAGAGGGAGAGGGAGAGGGAGAGGGAGAGGGAAAGGGAGAGGGAAAGGGAGAGGGAGAAGGAGAAGGAAAGGGAAAAGGAGAGCGAGAAGGAAAGGAACAAGGGGAAACAAGAGGAGGGGGAGACTGAAGAGGGGAAAAAGAAGGGGATGGGAGTGAAGTGAAGGATGAGAAGGGAAGTAGTCTTATGGAGATAGAGAAGGGTGAGACGGAGGAAGTAGCCGAGAGGGAAAAAGAGCTTGAAAAGGAAGAGAGGGAGAAGGAGAAAGAAAGGGAGAAAGAGAGGGAGAAGGAATCAAGAGAGAGAGAGGGAGAGAGGGAGAGAAGGAGAAGAAGAGGCTCTCCGAGTTCTTGCTTCCCTTCTACCGTTCGTATATTCCCCTGTTCCTCCTTCAGAACTCCATTTCTGTCCCTTTCAGACGCTCACCCTTCATCTTCTTCTTCCTCCTCCTCCGCTGCTTCCATCGCCCTTGTGAACCGCATGTACCAGTTGGAGTCTCTTGTGCTGGAGGCGATTGAATACCGCTTCAATGTTGTTCTCCCCAACAACTACATGATCTCAGTTAACGAGAGAGTACGTGCGCTGTGCGGAGAGGCGGCGAGAGGTCTTCTGAACCAGGTGACCACCATGTTCAATAGAGTCGTCAAGAACAATCTCCTCACCAAGTACTGCCCCCGCACCATCGTTTTAGCCACGTACCAAACAGTTATACTTAACATGTGCAATATCAAACATCACCCTCCTCCTCCTCCTCCTGCACTCAGTGCCTCTACTGTCCCTCCCACCTCTACATCGGCACCTGGTCCTGCTTCGACTTCGTCTGCTTCAGCGTCCACCCTTTCCTCTTCTCTTGTGCCATCTGCCTCCTCCTTCAACCCCATTTCAGGGCCAAACTCGGCTTCCAGCTCTCCTTCGATGCAGTCTCCGTCTGCCAACTTCTTAGCTCCGTTCTCCTCCCCCGCCCCTATCTTCTCCACCCCCTCCAGCGGGTCTTTGTCTTCGCAGAGTGAGATCCCCCAAGAGACAAAGAACAAACTAACTTTCCTCATCATCGGGGACAAATCCTACTACGAGTGCGAGGGGGATTCCAAGGGAGGAAGGAAGGACGTCGAGGGAGATGCAAACGCTACGAACAAAGACATCCCCTGGTACGAAAAACACCTCAATGTGAAGGGGGTGAACAAAAAGGATGTGGATGAGGTCTACCTCATTTTGACAAAGAAAAGCACATACGTAAGCAAGCGAAAGGATATTGTACAAGGAGTTCCCATCAAGGATTACTCTCCACTTCTTGCATCCATCGACAAGTTCTACAAAGAAGCTGATGCCTAGTCTTCTTAGTAGACATGTGAGACGCTGCACCATATAGTGCCTCCACGATTGTTCACCTTTATCGCAATAAACAGTGGCGCTATTTATTTATTCCTTCGCTAACGCTCTTCAAGATGCGATGTTTATTTTTTCATATTTTTTTCCTTTTTTCTATTTATCATACACACACATTTAATTCCTACATTACCACTTCAAAATGACACGCATGCGCATCTCTATCTATATGTACATGACGAATAGAATCTCCATCCATACATCCAAACATCAATACAGAAGTTCTGTAGCGTGGAGAAATGAAACAATAACACAATTTTCGAAAGATTTAAAAACCAACAACCGTTTCAGCAGTACTCTTATATACACTTCTTATCTTAATTTCAATTTGGGTACCTGTTCAAACTACTTGTACTTCTTGCAATCAATGCCAATCTTTAAGTGCAAAAAATCTAGCGAAAGATCGCCTAGACATCTTCAGCTTCTGAAAACTATTTCTATTATCTGAATTAGGACATACCTAATTATCCTTAAATACTGTAACATATGCAGAATAATAAGGCATCCAAGCAGCCACCACAACGTTGGGATTTCAGCAGTAAATCTGAAAACGTATTAGCAACAGAGGACGATAGCATCCCACCTGGTTACTTGTTCAAGTTTTCATCTAAGCAGAGTGTCCATAAATCCCCAAAGGAAGCAGCTTTGGATGAAAGCAAGAAAAAAGATATGGTGCTGGCAAGTGCAATGAGTTTGGCCAAGAGCCCTAGTAGCCAACTATTTATGACGGCGTTCATGCTGTGGATGAGTGGAAATACCCTGCAAATCTTCAGCATCATGTCCCTGGGCATGGCATTTTGGCAACCACTACAGAAACTCATGTCCACCAACTCTACATTCAGTCGTTACAAAGATTCAGGTGTGAACTTGCTGATCCCCAAACTGATGTGGATAGGATTTAATTTGGTTGGTTTAGGAGTTGCAGTCTACAAAGCACACAGTATGGGTCTTGTCCCTACTACTGCTGAGTTGATAAGCGACCCCATATATTCGTTCAAATATGAGCGCATATCCCAAGCCTTTTCTTTATAATGCATCTGTCTGAGTTATGTAAAAAAAAACGCAACAAAGCTTTTACAGTTGCATTCTTCAATATTCCTTCTGTTTTTTCCTTTTAATGTGACTACGAACTCTAGCTACATGCAATAGTACGCACATTTTTTACAAACGAGTTCTTTATACCATCACGCATGCCCGTATTTTTATAATAGTTCTGCATTAATATTTATTTGATGGACCATTTTTGCCGGTTTACCACATATAATGTGGACTTTTCCATTCCTTTTATTTTTCTACTCGTTTTTTTTCTTTTGAGATTCTTGCATTTTGGAGAGAGTTATTAGAGATATAAACATTCATTTCTGACATTCTTCCCGTATCTAGCAATACAGAATAAATAAACTTCGCATTTCTTATATACTTGGCTTTTGCATCTTCACTGCTATTGCTTTTTAACAGATTTGTTGACTTGAAGACACATGCTAATGCGAGTGCAGATATTTTCCACCTTTTTGTATGTTTTGTTACAGTACACAAATTCATTCTATTTCGTTTTATACTGGATTTTAATTTAATTCACGTATCTTATAGAACATGCCTCAGGACGGTCTCCCTTATCTGGTGATTGAACACTTTGAAGAGGAGTTTAAGCGTGGAGCTTGGAGCTCTCTTGAATATGCTAACATTCATAAGATAGTGAGCGGTGACAACCTTATTATTACCAACATGTCTAAGGAGCACGAAAATGAGCTCGCTCCCCAGTTCAAGGTAAATAAGTTTCGTTCACTCTGCACTGGTTTGATTAATCACAACACCTCCATACAGACTACTCGAACACGCTCATTAGCTGAGGACAAACGCAACATTCACACTAACCTTGAGCATAATAAACAATCACACACATCTAGGATACCGCTTTGATCAGCCCTACCCCTATTGCCGAGTACGTGGAACAGATCCAGAAGAAGACATCTTCTGAAACCCTTTCTCTTCCCCTGCATTAAGTGAGTTGGAGGCAGCGCTAAAGGAGAGGACGGTGAACGAGCTGACCGGGGAAGAGGAGTGCGGGGTGTGTTTCCTCGACGAACACGCTCCTCACGAGCTGATCCCCTCTGATGTCTCTCGTTTCAAGTACTTTATTGTCGGAGGGTATGATATTTCCCTCTGTTTTCTTTTGTTTCTCCTTGTATTTTCCAGTTCATATCCATTTTCCTATTCATTCATTTCGTGGATTCTTTCTATTTTTGCGCCTCTATGCATTTGATTTCCAATCTTTTTGTGCCCCGTATTTCTTAGTCGTCTTCTAACTCTTTCTTTCCTAACCCCAATGTAACATTATCCAAACATCCCCCCCCCCCCCGCACTTCTTCCTCTCTTTCTCCCTTCCTCCCTTTCTCCCTTTCTCTTCATCCGTGACGAACAGAATCTTGGGAGACCATCCCTCGGTGGACAGGGGTTGCCACCTCAGAACCCTAGGATTCGCCCTGCGCCACCTGGGAAAGAGACAGATGTCTACTGACACCGCAGTGCTAGTCTCGTGGGAGGTCCTTAAGAAGCAGAAGACCATGCAACAGGTAGGAGTGACGAGGACTTATTTGACTAATATCAACACTAAACGACCCTCACCAGCGCTACACGTTCTTCTAGCACATTGTCTACTCCGCAACGACCTACAATGCCCACCTATCTGCACAATCTCTCCCCGTTCCCACTCACACCTTCTCCACATGCCTCTATGCTCTGCTTTACTTTCCGATTTCTCTTCGCTCCGTCTCCCCTTCTTGTCCTACATCTCTTCTCTCCCTCTTCGCAGTTGCTGTTTGTGGATGACCCCGAGCTGTCTGACCCAAGGAACGAAGAAGAGGAGAGCACCGAGGGAGAGGCGAAGGAAAAGAAGTCAAAAAAGGTCAAGGAGACCACCGTGATTCGCATGAGGTATCTGGCCGAGGCGAAGGAAGGAAGAGAGAAGGACCTTCCTGTTCTGTCCGAGTCGGACGGAGAGCCCATCCACTTTGCCCACCACGACGACAGAGTGGTAAGACAGTTGGGCATAATACATTCCCACTTGTACCTCCGTAGAGTATTTCAACAACATCGATGCACACGCACACTTCATACACAAGCATGGATTCTATACGATTACACTCATTGCCTTCTTCTGCCATTGCGCATCAATCCCCTGGGTTCATTGCGGTTGTAACTTCGTGGCTAATCTTTGTTGATCTCCTGACCGCACCCCTCTGCATTCTTTTGTGTACTCTGTATTCTTTCTCATATTTTACTTACAGAAAGCGGTGGTTACTCCTGGGCTCCTGGAACACATCTTCGATTCCACCAACGACCCCATTGATGCTCTCTTTGCCGATGGATTCGAGCTCGCTGATGAGGGAGAGTTTGACGAGGAGTTTGACAAGGAGTTGTTTGACGTTTAAAAGAACAAGTGACGAGGCTAGACCGACTGCGAACTGAATGTGTGTTATTCATCTCTCCTTTTTATTTATTCACTTTTGCCGATTTCAATAAACTCAAACAATCTTAATTAGCTGTTTGCATTAACACTGCTTAGTTCAATACTACGTGTACAAGTCTACCACACGCGCATCTTGCTCGCATGTGGAATTGATTTTTATTGGTGGTTGGTTTGATTTATGTTTATATTTATGCAAGCAATGATCTGTGACACTTTAATTCAATGCGTTCAGTGCCAAAATAAAACAAATAATACATGACCTATAACACTATGCATGTAAAATACATGAATGACTAGAAATGATACTTAGAACAGAGGAATCCGTAAAAGGCAAAGGAAGCGGGACTCATTCATAAAAGGTATCAAGAGAAGATACCGAAAACTGACTATGTATTTAAGATAGATGGTTACACGTGCATTCATATGTGAGCAAGCTTATCCAACTAGTAAACTATACATAAGTGCTCATGCATGCCACTCGGCACACACAAGCACAAACTAACGGGAAACATAAATCGTACTGGAGATTGGGAGGGGTAGTCCCTGGTTCTCCCATTTGGTACAGGACCCAGCCTTCATTCCCACGGAGACTACGTCTCTTGTGTGCGTGGGTAAAGAGAAGGGGAGGGTGGTGGCGAACAAATATATGAGGAAGGCGAAGACTGAAAGACTAATTCTTCTTGAGAGCCAGTCTCGGTACTGTGGTGGAGAGTCTGCGTTCGACGAGTCGTCCCCCCGCATTCACGGACATTCTCCTCATACCAGGAGAAGAGGAAGTAGAGGAAGAGGAAGTAGAGGAAGAGGAGGACGGTCCTGGTTGAATCAGCATCCCTCCAGGGGGAACTACCACACTCCTACGGGGAAGGGACAGCGTAGAGGTCTTAGGGGCATCTGTATAATGTATGCATATGGCGAAGGAGGGAAGGGAGAGAGGAGGGAAAGGCGGGTTGAGCGAAAGGAGAGGGTGGTGAGAGGTTGTCGTCAAGAAAGATGCCAGAGAGGAAAAAGAGGGAGGCGTTGAACGTATGATCAACAGGCGATAAGAGAAAAGAATACAACAGTGCAGAACCAATTATTCGAAAACTCAGCAGTTGGGTATTCGATCACTCGATAATCCACTCGATCACACAACCAGCCACACACACGATAACGGCTAAAAAACACAACAAACAAGGGAATACAACAAATGAGAGAATTTAACGAGGCTTAGTCGACTTACCAGGTTTCGTCTTGGAGACGGGGATGAAGGAGGAGGAGGACGAGGAGGGAGTGAGGGAGGGAGAGTTGGAGCGAGAGAGAGAGAGCGAGGCAGAGGAGGGGAGGGGTGTCGGTAGTGAGGACGAGAGAGAAGGCCTCTTCTTAGCCATTGCGATCACTCCATTACCTAGACCTACGCTTCCAGCTCCACCTGCGCTCTCTGGGCCGTCCCCTTCCCCTACCTTCAAACTCCTTACTCCACTCTCAACGACAGCGGAAGAGGAGGCCTTGGCAGTGAGAGGGGCTCGAGGAAGAGAAGACCTCTTGGGAACAGATATTGAAAGGGAGGAGGGGGAGGGAGAAAGCGAGGGAGCGGGAGAGGTGGGGACAGAGGCAGAGAGCGAAGCAGAAGAGGTGGAGGAGGGGGACCCCACAGAGGACAATGACGAGGCGGAGGAAGATGAAGATAGTCTCTTGAGCCTGTTCAAATCAAGCAACGGCTCTTTCTTCCTCTCCCCCCTCTACAGACGGAGCCACTCCCCCGTTGACCGACGCTCTCCCTTCGTTCCTCTTATTTCCCAGCATAGGAATGGTTTGGCTCAACACCTCTCTCTTCGCATCCTGTTCTTTTACGTCTTGATTGCTCGCATCTCGTTGTTTACTAGTGGTGGCTTTGGGAGCAGCGCCGCGTTGTTGAGCGGTGAGAGAGAGCGGAGGGCCGGCGCTTGTTGAAGTCTTGGCACTATCTCTGCTCTGGGTCCCTGCCCCTACTCCCTCCCCAGCCACCCCTCTAGCTACGACCCCACTACTCCTCTTCTTTGTGAAGCTTCCCCTACCCCCCTCTGCGTCGGTGTATTCCTCCTCATCCTCTTCTTCTGCTATCACGTCCTGGACTGTGAGATCGACCAAGCTCCTTCTCTTAATGTCATCCGAGGAGAAGGAGGCAGAGAGGGAGGGGACCACATGGGGAGTGGAGAGAGGAGGGGAGGAGGACCTGGAGGAGAGAGATGTATGGTTGGTGGCACCAGCATCAGTCTTTCTCACCAACCCAGTTCCGATACCGAGTGAAAGAACTCCCCCTCCTCCCACCCCAGCGCCACCAGAAGAGGACGAGGAGAGTGAGGCAGAGGCAGAGGCAGAGGAGGTGGATAAAGAGGAGGCGGAGGAAGAGGACGAGGACGAGGAAGAGGCGGGGGATGCCCCATTCATGTTTTTCTTATCGTCCAAAAGGGCAGAATAGTTCATTTCGTCCTCTGTGAATGCAAAAAAGAGTTGAAGAACAAGGAAGAGAAGAGAAGAAAAGGGAAAAGAAGGGAAGAGAAGGGAAGAGAAGATGAGGATCAACATACAAAGTGGTAAGATAAGGAATGAAATGACCGAAATACATTCAAACTCTAAACAAGGGGTAGTATTGTTATTCGAGTAGAGGGTCCACATGGTAATCAGAAGATAAAGGAAACTGACTTTTAAAGCAAGCGAGAGATGGAAAAACAAGAAAGAGAAAGACAAAAAGAGAGGGAGAGAGAGAGACAGAGAGAGAGATGGCGGAGACGCATGATGAAGAACACACAAAACATAATCAGCATAACCAGCATAACCAGCTGTGACTTCGTCGTATACGCACCCAGTCTATTCATATCTTGGTCTTCCTCCTGTTCCTTCTTCCTCTTCAGTTCTCCTTCTCGCACTATTAAGTTTGTACTTCCCTCGCTCAACATCTTCTCCAGCACCTCCTCCGTCTCCTATGCATATACATATACATATACATATACATATACATATACATATGCATACACACATATAATAGACATACACAGACATTAGCTATCCGGGACGAACAGTCAAACAATGGGGAACACATAGAGAAGGTAAAGGCGATACGAAGAGCGAGAAGGAGAGGAGAAAGAGAAGAGAAAGAGAAGAGAAGGAGAGGAGAAAGAGAAGGGAAGGAGAGGAGAAAGAGAAGGGAAAGAGAGGAGAAAGAGAAGAGAAAGAGAAGAGAAAAAGAGGCATGCATACGACAATGACAAAGGAGATTAAGACGAAGGAGATTAAAACAAAAGACTAGGCTTTGAGCTCCAACACAAAGTTACCCTCGCTATGTTGAGTTCGATGTTCGTTTGATCAAGCTTTTCCTGCAAAAAAGAAGCCTTGTTCTTCAGGCCAGACATCTCACTCTCCCTCGCCCTCTCCCTCTCCCTAGCCTTCCACAAGTCCTCTTCCGCCTCACGAGCCTTTTCTGTTGTGCAGTCATATTTCATATCAATATTCACGCGCATCAGTAAGAAAAGAAAGCAAAAGAATTTGGAAGGGAAAGTGCATACATAGAAAATATCTAAAAAAATCTCATGACAACCTAACACTGACTGAAAGACAAAAAGGAGAGAGAAAAAAGAGAACAGTAACCGAAAAAGAATGAAGAGAAAACAAAAAGACGAAGACAGGGCGGAAGAACGAACCTTCTTGTTCTGACAAGAGAGACTGAAGATCTTTGACTTGGGAAGACAACTCTTCTTCCTTTTGAGTTCTCTCCAAGCCACTCCGCCTCCACTGCTCCTCCCTCTCCCTCTCCCTCTCCTCCCTCTCCTCCCTCTCCCTCTCTAGCTCCTTGATCCTCTCTTTATCTATGTTCATCAGCTTTTCAGTCTCCTGCTCCTCCGCAGCCCTCTTCTCCTCTTCCTTCGCTCTCTCCCCCGCCTCCCTCTCCTCTCTCTCGCATCCCTCTCCTTCCTCTCTTTCTCCTCCTCCTTCTCCTTCTTCAAGTCCACCAGCTCGTCCTCCCTCATCTTCAACTCACTAGTGAAACAAGTGAAATCAGACAACCACGCGAAGTGAAAAGAAACACATGAGTACACAAGTGAGAAACGAATGCGAAGAGATGGACGTATGCTTCAACTTGGGTGGATCATACATTCAAGTGCGAGTAACAAGAGAAGTGACAAGAGGAGTGACAAGTGGACGCATTCAGGATACAAACAAGAAAGAGAAAAAGAAAGAGAAAAAGAAAGAGAAAAAGAAAGAGAAAAGAAAGCATAGGGGACTAGACACAAGTGAAAAGAAAGAACCTAGTTAGTGACAAGCAGAACAAGTACGAGCATAACAAGTGTTGAGCCAAACCTGAGGAGAGAAGCGTATTTCTGAGTCAAGTTGTCAGTCTGCTTTAGCTTGAACACATATGACCGGAGCTCCCCTTCTAACTCCTCCTTAGCCCTCCTCTCCTCCTCCGCCTCCTCCTCCCTCTCCCTCACCTCTCTCTTCAGATTGTCCATACTCAGTTGCAGAGACGTATACCTCTCCCTCTCCCTCTCCCTCTCTCTTTCCCTCTCCCTCTCCTTCTCCCCCAGCGTTTCTTTCTCTCTCTCCCTTTCCCTCTCCCTCTCCCTCACCCTCTCTGCTTCTTTCTCTGCATTTTCTTTCAATAACTTAGCGATCACTTCTTCAACTTCCCCTTTCAGTTCCAGAACTTCAACTTGGTGTTTTTCTCTTTGGGATTGAATAATAGCTGTCAGTTTCTCTCTCTCCTTCTTGAACACGTTCTCCATCTCTTCCTTCTCCCTCTCTATCTTCCTCCTCTCCTCCTCTCTCTCATCCTCCCTCTCCCTCTTTTCTTTCTCCCTCTCCTTCTCCCTCTCTCTCTCCTTATCCTCTATTTCTCTCTCTCTCCGCCTCTTCTCCCTCTCCATTTCCTCCCTCTCCCTCTCCATCTCTCTCTCTCTCCCTTCGAATAGCCCTCTCTCTGTCCTCGCTCTCCTTCTCCCTCGCCCTGTCCCTCTCCCTTTCCCTCTCCCTCTCCTCCACCGCTTTCTCTTGTGCGTATAGGGCGACCATCACTTGCTTAACATCAGCTTCCTTGCTGGCATATATAGAGGCCGTCTCAGCCCTTAATTCTACCAAGGCATCCTCCACCTCCCTCCTCTTCGTCCTCTCCTCCTCTTCCTTCTCCTCCGCCCTTTTCACTTCCTCCATGTAGATATTTTCTCTCTTGATCACGTATTCTTTCAACTCAGAAACACTCAGAGGACCCAACTTCGAACTCATCTTCTCTCTTCTTCAACTCGTCCCACACCTTCAAATCGGTTAGAAGTTACGATGCACATGCAGACACAAATAGAGGCATGCACGCACACACACACATACACACACACATATATATACAAGTAAACACATAAGAGATGGAACAGGGTGCGTAAGTATATAGGCGTATTTCTCACGACGTACACGCGCAAAGGAATAGCACACGTAGACACACGCAAACATAAAAATAAACACGCACATGCAGATATTCAAATGAGTATTGAAATACAGATGAGACGCATCTGCGCCTGCAGAGCAACTGCAAGCATAGAAGATATACATGCACATATACACTGCCACGCGTATACCTTGTCGATGCGATCCTTTTGTTTCTGCCTCGAGAGACGTTCACTTTCGATATCAGCCATGATCTTCTCTAGTTCTCCTTCCCTCTTGTTTTTGTTCATTCTTTTCTCCTGTAGAATAACGTTCAGTTCCTGGAGAAGAAGAGAGCGAAGTAAACGAGAGGAGGAGGAAGAGGAGGAGAGCAGAAGTTGAGCAAGCAAAAGGAGACAAAGATGTTAGAGAAGGGATTGAGGTAGAGAGCGAGGAGTGGGGAATGAGAGGAGGGAATAGGAAGAGAGAGAAGAAGGAAAGAGAGGGAGGAAGGAAAGAGAGGGAAGAGAATGAGAGAAGGGAACGATCGGGGTCATACCTGTATACGTTGACTAAACATGTTTTGCACGGTAGATAACTCTCTCTCACTCTGGGCTATGTCGAATTCAATCTCTTCCAGTCGATCCCCATCTGACAGAACAATAAAGATCATCGACGTAGATCACCGACGTAGATCATCGACATATAAGATCATGGAAAAAGAGGGGCAAGAGAGGGGGAAGAAAGGGGGAAGGGATGGGAAAGGGGACAGAAAATGAAGGGGACGGGAGAGGGAAAGGAAAGATGTGAGAAAAGTGAGAGGGAAAGGAATGAAGAGGGAATAGGGGGCAGAAAAAGGAGAGAAAAAAGAAGAGGGAGACAGAAACAGAGCGTAGGAGACATGAATGAGAAAAATAGAAAGAAGAAGAGAAAAAGAGAATAGAAAGAGAAGACGAGGATAGCGTACAAAAGAACAAACACAACACAACTAGGGAGACGAAGGGACGAGGGAGGAGGCATGGGCAAGCATCCACGCGTAAATTACAACGCGAGTGCATATTACATTCATGTGTGGTGTGTATGTACGTGTATGTATGTGTGTGTATATACATGCGCCTGCACGTGTACAAGAGAGTGTGCCCCCACCTGTTCCTTGGTCTTGTCCACGTCGCTCTGCAACAGCTTCAGCTTGGAGAGTTTCCTTTTCAATTCAGCCTCCTTCACTTGAAGCTGTGTGGACTCTAGATCTTTTCTCTTCGACACTTCGTTCATGCATTTAACCAGCATCTTCTCCACATAATAGATGCTCGTTTCCTCCTCCTTCTTCATCCGCAAAAGATCCTCCAGCCTCCTCCTCTCCTCCCGCTCTTTCTCCTTCTCTCGCGTCCTTTCTGCCTCTTCTCCTTCCCGCTCCTTTTCCCGCTGTTCCCGTTCCCGGTCCTTTTCCACTTTCATTCTTACCACCTCGGCCTCCTTCTCTCCCAATCTCTTCTTCAACTCCTCCTTTTCTTCGAGGATATTTTCCAGGTGGAACCGAGATATTTTCATTTCAGAAAGAGACGACGTGTTCTTCAGGTTGATGCTATTCAAGTGCATGTTCAAGTTCGGGTCGGCAGCTGAGAGTTCGGGAGAAGCAATATGAAGAGAGACGGGAGATATTTTGGTGGAGGCCTGAGAGACAGGACGAGAGGGGGAGGACAGATGGAGAGACTGATTCCTAGCAAACACTTTCATTTCCTCCAACTCGCAACACAAGATCTCTCTCCTTCCCTATGGAGTCAACCTGGAGGTGGGGACATGGGAGAAGGAAGGACAAGGAAATGGGCGAGAGAGAGGGCGAAGGGGAGGTACAATAAAACGAGAGTAAAAAGGAGAGGGAAACGGAGAAGTGAATCGAACGATAAAAGAAGACGGAGAAGGAAGCGCAGAAGCTGTTAGAGATTGAAACTAGCAACTAGAAAACCAACAACTGATAGACGAACAACACATGCCCTAGACAAATGAAAAATACAAGAGTGGTGACTGAGGGATAACGAGCAAGCAAGTAGATCTGAGATTGGAGCTAGTGAATCGGAGTGGGTAGTGTGGGTTGCGTAACGGTTTTATGTTAGAAGAAGGAGGCAACGAGACGAGAGATGCGAAGTAGAAGCGAGAGGGTGAAGTGAGAAGGAAAGAGTTCGTACTTGGTGTAAGAGCTGGACCAACTGAGTTTGCAGTTGTTTCTGGATTGAGTCCCCACTCCTACTCGAAGCGATCTCCTTCTCCAAGTCAGATATCGTCTTGTTCTGCGCCTCTATCTCACTCCTGGTCTTCTCCACCTCCCTCTGCTCCTCCTCTCGCCTGTGGCGCTCTTTTGTGCCTCTCTCTTGGCTTCTTCCCTCTCCTCCTCTTTTTGTTTGATAACGACCCTGCACTGCCTCAGTCTCTTCTTCGACTCAATATACTTAAGGGAATGAAAAGGAAAGGGAAATCCATCAAGAAGCAAAATAGGGGAAAAGAGGGGAGTAAGGGGGAAAGAAAAGGGGAGAGAAAGGGGGAGAGAAAGGAGAGAAAGGGGGAGAGAAAGGGGAGGGTAAGAGAGTAGATAAGTGGGGGCGGGGAATGTGGTTGAAGGGGAAAGTTGGAGGATAAAGAGGGAAGGAGAGACGAGGGGGAGAGGAAGAGAAAAGAGAACAGTAGTAAGAGAATGGTCATGAATGCAAGTGGAAGCATAGGAAATATGAATGTGTAAGTATGAAAGAGAGAGAAGAGAGAGAGAGAGTAAGATAGAGAAAGAGAAAGATAGAGGCGAAAAGGAGGCATATGATAAATCGAATGGAAGTCCTTATTCGTGAAAGAAATGGGTGCGGACGAGAGTGAAACAACCAAAGAAAAACAAGGGATCACTAGTGAAGAACAGCGTAGTGACAACTGCGTACCTTATCTCTGAGTTCAAGATATGTTCTTTTCAGTTCCTCGGACTTTCTCTCCCTCCTCCTTCTTCGAGTCAGAACTAGGAGCCAAGAAGAACTGGCAAAAAGGAAAAGGGGAAGCGAAAGAGGAAGTGAAAAGGGAAGTGAAAAGGGAAGTGGGTAGTCAAAGGTGAAAAGTAAAAGTAAAAGTAAAAGATAGCAGGGGAGAATAAGAAAGAATTAGAAAATGAACAAGTGAAGTGACAAGGTGTGGGTGCATGCCAGATTCCAAAGGACCGAAGGCAAAAGGAAGAGTGATCGAGGAAGTAGTTAACAAAGCAAGCATACGTAAGCGCAGGGGAAAGGGAAAGGGAAAGGGAAAGGGAAAGGGAAAGGGAAAGGGATACACCGAAGTGAGGGCTCGAAGGAAAGAGCTAATAAAGAGATGAGAAAGAAAACGAGTGGGGAAGAAAGAAAAGGCACTAGGAAAGTGACAACGTACCCTCTTTGTCCATTCCCTCTCTCTCCTTCAACTCCGCCTTCAAGTCCACGTAGTCCTGGCCAAATGGGAAGTGACAAGTAACAATTGACCAGTGAAAAATCACGAGTGAAAAAGAAACAAACGTGACGCAAGTAAAACATAAACACGACAGCAGGCGATGAGATGTTAGTCAGTTGGAAAACCAATCGAGAGACAACGGATGAGAAAGCGAGGGGGGAAGAACAAGAGTTAATGACAGGGTTAGTGGAGAGAATAGACGAGGATGGGGAGGGGAAGCATGGGGATGCGACGGGTAATGTGTATCAGACGCGAAGGGAATGGAAACACTTGTGTATGGCTAAGTGCGCAAGAGTCAAAGACGTGTGAAAAACAACAGGAAAACAAAACGAACGGAGAGAGGCGAGTAGGCGAATGTATATGCGATCAAAAGGATGGAGGAGCCCACGAGTAGGAGTGGGGTAGGTTGTATGCGTATGTAGCGGGGTATGGTTGATGTGTAGCATTGAACGACAGTCAGCGTGAGGCAGAGGACGTTCCTCTCCTCTTCCTCCACTCTTCCTTTCCCTCCCTTCACTCACTTTTTCGTTAAGGCCTATCCGGTGCTTCAGACTAGACACCTCCTTCTCCTTCTCTTCTCTCCTCAGCTTCTCCTCCTCCAACTGCCTCTTCAAATCTAGTTTTTCGCTTTCCTGTTATGGAAAGTGAAAAGGAAGAGTTGGGGAAGAGAGCGGGGGCAGGGAAACAAGTAGAATTGAAAGAGGGCGCAGGGGGGATTCGAAAAGAAGAAAAATGAACACAAACGCATTGGCATATAAGGGACACACATTGTTAGAGGAAGCGAAGGGGACGGGGCGAGAATGGGTCTCTCAAGCATAGAAGATGCTGTTGATGGCAGCCCAGCGAATGCAGAAATGAGTAAAGAGCAGGTGTGGCTCCGAATGAGAGTTAATAGACACTCGAATGGGAGTGAGTCTAGTGCGCAGGAAAAAAGAGTGACTTACGATGGACCTAATGGTTTGCTCCATAGAGTGAGTCAAGGTCTTCTCTTTCTCTCTGAAAGCCTCCTCCAGTGCACGTCCCCTTTCCCTCACTTGCTCCTCAGTCTTCGTTCGCAGTAATTCCTGTTCCTGTATAGTTAGATGTAGGGTGCGAGGTGAACGGTTGTAAGAGGTAGATGGAGACAGAAGGGTTCGGTTACGACCCACACGCACAAGAGAGGAGAAGAGGGAGGATGAAGTGGTGGGAGGTGATATCGGGAAATGACACAAACACATGGGAAAGAGGAAAGAAAAGGGGAAGAAAAGAAGAGGAAATGAAGAGGAAAAGATGAGGAAAATAAGAGATGGAGGGAAAAAAGAGCAATAAATAGGTAGAGAAATAGAGAGAAGGAAGGAAGAGAAGAATAGAAAGCGAAAGAAGGACAGGCAGAGAAGGGAGGGAGGCAGAGAAGGAGAGTTAGAAGGATGAGTGTGTGATACACGATAGATATGTGCAATTAGATATAGAGAAAGGGGAAAGGGAAACAACTTCCATAAAACCTCTTTGTAGCAAAAGACACACACCTTTTCAGCCTGGAGTTGATTGAGCCGGATGGAGTGTTTGAGGAAGGCTTCATCCCTGGTCCTTCCACTCTCAGACTCTCTCACTCTCTCGCTCAACTCAACTAACTTCTTCGCTGCCGAATGTCGTTCTCTTCGTACGTCTTCAACTAAATGTGTATACATATATGCATATCACACGTATTCTACGTTTAAAAAGATGAAAAAAATTAACAGGAAACGAAATGCAGTATAATTTCAGGAAAGCGCGCCAACTATGCACTACACAACATCTTGATACGATACATACCAATTCTCCATGTTTAGCACTCCTATCGACATTAGACGTAGCGTTCTCAAAAAGCGACGGGTCATATTTAAAGGGTTTGAGGGAGCTTGATGACGTTTGTTCCACGTCTGATGAAAAATGAGGGCTACTGTACTTCGGGTCGAAAGAAATTGAAGAAAGCAGAGAGCTAGCCTTATCGTTTGCTGGGAGACTGTACAGTGTAGACATTACGTGAGCAGGAGCAGGCATCTCATTCACAACTCCTCGAGCTATCTCTCCTTTATGTTTCCCTTGTTCTAGGAAAATATTGAACTGATCGTCTACTGTCTTTTCTTCATCCCCCAGATAAGAGCTATCCAATGTTTTGGGAGCCTTCATCACACTCTTTAAATCGACCTCAATGCTTTGGCCAAAAGAAGCGGGGTCGAAAGAATCCATATTTGATATACACTCTGATGGCGCAACTGAATACAATACTTGTTGAAAATATTATGAGTATACTTTAAATATGCTCTTCTCCTGAAGCAACGGCAAAATTTGAAAAAGTAGATTTTTTCAATTTCAAATTTGCCTGAAGAGAAATTCTCTAGTTTCCTACATGTTACACGTGCTCATGAACCCTTTACAGCAAGATATCTTTGCTATATTTTTCGTGAATGATAGTTATTTGCGTATCAATTTTGTTTATTCTAGTGATAGTTTTATCTCGTCTTAAAATCCGATGCTCTATCTCGATTGGGCGATCATATTTCCTTACCATTATCAAGGTGGACTTGACTGCAATCTATGAAGAATGTACTTAAATAATACTAAATATATGCGTGAATAAATTATACATGAATTTCGCGCATATTATCAAAACATATGACTCTCTATTGTGTCGTAGTTTGGAGTTTCATTTCTATTTCTTTAGGTTTTTTTTTAATGCTCACATTTGTTGCATGTTCCGAGTTGCTCTTACATTTCCCCGATAATCCCTCTACTTCATGTGAAATGTGTGCAAGTGGTTTGCATTCATCAATACTTGATTGTATACGTATAATACACACATGTCAGTACATATATTATTATTGGGCTATGAAATTGTGTCTTAATATATATTAACACCTTTTCTTTTTTTTTCTCAATTATTGTTCTCTCTTTACTTGTTTAGATGCAGTCATTTCTTCGAAAGAATGTTCTGCAAACAATGCAGAAGGTGCAAGGTACGAGTTATTAATGTTGTTTTCAAACATACCTGATGGCCGCTAGTATAATGTTTTTAATTGCGTTTGCGAGTGTCTCACATACACTCGCAAGCCAGTCATCACGGCATTCTCTTCACTCTCTTTGATGTATGTTACCAACTAATCTCCCATATTGTGTTTGCATATGTACATATACAGTGACATCTTCTGCGTTTCGTAGTTCTTCTCTTTCATTTACGAAGTCGTCTTTGTTTTCAAAGCAAAACACTTGCTTATCCTCTCTCTCTTTGAACTCGAAGATTCCCTCGAGGTTGTTTTCTTCTGCTCCTTCCTTCACTGTGGCCGGAACCCCTGTAGAGGTCCCTTCTACTGCCAACGAAGTTAACGAGCGTGAAGTTCCTGAGTGGGAGACTCGTGGATATAAGGTGGGAGATGAGGTGAACAACTTCAAGATCGCCTCGATCGTGCCCCACCCTGACTACAACATTGTTCTCTACAAGATGGTCCACACCCTTACCAACGCCACCTTCATCCACTTCTCCCGCGCTGATCCCAACTCTGCCTTCTGTGCTTCGTTCAGAACCCTTCCCTCTGATGACAGTGGAGTCGCTCACATCTTGGAGCACACCACTCTTTGTGGTTCGGAGAAGTACCCTGTCAGAGACCCTTTCTTCCTCCTCCTCCGCAGGTCCCTCAACACATTTATGAACGCTATGACTGCCAGTGACCACACCTACTACCCCTTTGCAACTCAGAACGCGAAGGACTACGACAACCTTCTCTCTGTGTACCTGAACGCTGTATTCTTTCCTAAGCTGGAGAAGATGGACTTCAAGCAGGAGGGACACCGCCTCGAGTTTGTCTCTCCCACTGCCGATGCCGACGCCACCTCGCTCATATCTGCGGAGAAGGCTGTGCGTGAGGCGAGGGAGGAGGCAGAGGACCTGGGAAAGAAGGCGGTGGAGTTTACCAAGACTGCGAGAGGAATCGTTGGAAAGCATGTGCACACGATGAGAAGGATTGCGGACGATATCGTCTCCATCGCCAAGGAGTGTGACTTGGACGCTGAGAGGCTCGGAGATGTGACTGACCAGGAGTGCAAGTGGAGGACTAGAGCAGGGGTAGCTAACGAACTGAAGAGAACTATCTTCGAGAATGCCAACAAGTTGGTGGATGCATACGCTGCCCTTGACGGAGACATCCGCAGAGCTGAAATTGCTTTGGTCCAGTTGTCCAAGGCTGACCAACCCTTCCATGCACCCCCTATCTTCTACGCCAACGAATCTGCGACCAGCGCCAGGACCGCTGTTTATGAGGCCAATGGAGCACTCCTTGCTGCGTTGGATGCGCATGTTGAGATGGGGGCAGTGAGATATTGCTACGAAAACAAGGTGAGTCTTGGAGTCTCAAATACTAGGATCATGCTTGTTCATAGGCATCACCTTCCTTAGGGCGTGCGCGTGCATGATATGTGTGTGTTTTCTCCATTTGTAATTTGCGCATAATGTTTTTTAATCTCTTTTTTTACCGCTCGTGTATGCATCACTTGTGCTTGGTATTTTTTTTGTCTTTTGCTTGCTTTCTATTATCTGTATTGTTCAATTTCTGTCTGTATAGGTTGGAGCCCTCCCCCCGACATGGAGGAGAGGATGAAGACTTCGAGTGCATTGTTCGATTCTGATATCGTTATTCTCAAGGCGATGAAGGCAGAGATTCAAGATTTAGTCAGTCTCACCGAGAAGAAGATCAAGGATCTCGACAAAGAGGCTGCTGTCGTGGAAGTTGATGTGGAAGAGGGAGAGGAGGATGAGGAGTTTTCTCCCTTGCCCTCTGCCCCTGCTTCTGACGCTGAGTCAGCAATCGAAGATGGAGACAAGAAGGACAAAGAAATGCTTGTGTACAAGGGAGTGGTATTCAACGAGATGAAGGGAGCTCTGTCAGACCCCAACACGCTCTTCATTCAGAGACTAATGTTCCACCTCTTCCGCTCCTCCACTTACCACTTCAACTCCGGAGGAGACCCTGCTGCCATCCCCAGCCTCACCCATCAGCAACTCCGCGACTTCCACCTCAAGTTCTACAGGCCCAGCAACGCTGCCTTCTTCTCCTACGGATCGATCCCTCCTCCTCTCGCACAAGTCGATGAAGCCCTCCAGCAGAGACAGAAAAACATCTCATCCTCCTCCTCGGAGTTGAAGAGAAAGTCCGAAGTGGAGTTGGAGAAGGAGAACTCTTCTGTGTTGACCACTGACCAAGTTACTAGCATGAATGAACCCATCCGCTACCACGGACTGGGAGCTGTGACGGAGTTCGGACCTCCCGTTGCGATCTCCTCGAGCCCCGAAAGAAATATCAAGTTCGCATTTGGGTGGCTGCACAATGGAGTGATCACAGACAAGACTAGATTGGGCGATGGGCTCATCATCAAGGAGGCTAGGGAGAGGTATATGCTCGGAAACCAAGTCCCGGTGCCTGCAGAAATGGACCTGAACAAAAACCACGCGAATGCTTGTCTTGAAGACCTCGCTCTGAACCTTGGTATCGAACTGCTCCTCGACAACCCCAACGGACACCTCCACCAGAAGTTCATCGAGACTAGCAAGGCAACCTCATTCACTGCCTACTCTGGGTACGACAACGACACGTACAATCCCATGATCTCGATCGGTCTGAATGGAGTTGCGGAGAAGGACGTCGACCAACTGGTGGGAGAGGTATTGAGAGAGATCAGACACGTCGTCCACACTGGAGAAGGACTGGAGGACGAAAAGATCTTCGCCGCCCTGAAGAGAACTGAGCTTAGCATCAAGTACGTCTCTGCTGACATGGGGGTCCGCATTCTCTCCCACGCCACCGGCACTTGGGCTAGAGGAGGAGATGTGAGTGAGACCCTCAAGTCGAGTGAGAACATTTCAATCCTTGAGAACGAAGTGAAGAAAAACGGATCGAAATACATCAGATCTCTTCTCTACCACCACCTCCTCGACAACAACCACAAGATCGTCTACTCCGTCATCCCCCGTCCTGACTACAACCAAGTCCTCGCAGCCACTGAGGCGCGTAAGCTCAAGGAGCTCGAAGCAAAGCTAACTGAGGAAGATGTTAAGACCATTAAGCAGGAGTCTCAGCAGCTGCTCGAGAGACAGAGTGTCCCCGCTGATCCTTCTTGTCTTCCCACTCTCACAAGGAGTGACATCAGCCCCCTTTCTGCCACCGTGGACTTCGTGGTGGAGCCCGCAAATGCAGTCGAATTGGAGGCCAAGTACTCTCTGGAAGAGAAAATCAGAATGGACAAGGTATACATGATTTCGTTTTGAACGTCTGATCTGGTCACTAGTACATGCGTCTGTTTTGCGTTTGTGTGATAATTGTATTGAGTATGTCTGTATTGATTGCGCGTATTAGTCTTGGATTCCATTTTTCTAGACCTTGAAATAACCTCCGTCTTTGTGTCTGCGAACATGAATGTTTGATTATGTTTTCTAGGCGAATGTGAGTGAAGTTGCTCTGAATATGAAGAAGGCAAAGGAGCTGCACGAGGAGAAGAAGAGAGAGATGATCCGCGAATACCGTCGTGGCCTGGGAATTCCTGCAGAGTACGAGAAGAATATCCACTGGTTGTACAAGCCCACCAACAAGATCGTGTATGCCAGAGTGATAATTGATGGAGTGGTGGAGAGAGTGCCTGCGCAGTACCTCAAGTACGTACCCATTCTCAATTTGATCGTGGGTTCGATTGGAGCTGGAGAGAGAGACCACAAGGAGTTTGCCCATCAGGTAGACTGCTACACTGGAGGGATCTCCAGTTCCTTCTCCGTCCACCCTGCCCCCGACGACCTCCTTGCCGTGAAGTCTACTTTCCACTACTCTGGATACAGTTTGACGAAGTACGCTGATAAGCTGACTGAGCTGTTGACTGATGTGATCGCTAACCCCGACCTCTCGGTGAATGGGAACCTCATGTCACTTATTAACCAACACGCTGTCTCTCTCTCGAACTCCCTCCAGGAGTCTGGACACCGATATGCCTACGTCGACGCTGCTTCTCGTCTCGAGGGACTTCCTTCCGCATACTTGAACAACCACCTCAACGGATTCAAGTCTGTGCAGTACGTCGTGGAGATGCAGGCAAAGGCCCTTGCTTGGCATGAAGAGCAGTGGAAGAACGTCCACAAGATGCTCAAGGGAAGCAAGCTTGACAAGGAAGACACCGAGAAGACTGACAAGAACTTCCACAACAGTAACCCTGTGTTGATGAACATTATGCAAGGGGTTATGTCTCTTGTCCACTTCCTCTACGAGCCCTACCTCGACCTCTACGAGTCCCGTGGGCCTCTCTTTGCCCTCCACTCCTCCTCCTCCAAGCCCATTGGCCCTACCCGTGGAATCTCCAAGGTGATGATGACTGTGGAGGAGGGAGACAAGGAAGAAGTGAGAAAGTACGCGGATATCCTCGCTAACGCAGGAAACAATGTCAGAGTTAACTGCGCTACTCCCGAAGTTGCCTTGAGGATGGATCTCACTCCCAAGGACAAGGAGCCCCTTCTCCTCGACATGTACAACAACGACATTCTCTCCCGTGGAGAGGACGATGAGTTCCGTCTGAACCACTATGTTCAACTGCCCATCCAGATTCACCACGTGTGTAAGGTCTTCAGGACTGTCCCTCGTGTCCACAAGGACACCGCTGCCCTCATGCTGCTTTCTCAGATCATGACTGACGGATTCCTTCACACTGAGATCAGAGAGAAGGGAGGTGCTTACGGAGGATATGCCAGCTCTTCTCTCAGCGGGACCTTCTCTATTGCCTCCTATCGCGATCCTCAGTCACTTCGCACTATCGATGTCATTGAACGCGCATGTGAGTGGGCTGGGCAAGAAGGCAACTATGGAGAGAGAGAGCTCAACGAGGCTCTCTTATCCACAATTGGATCGATTGATACTCCCCAAGACCCCACCTCCATTGGAATCACGTCTCTGTTGCATGATGTGGATAATGAGACTAGGCAACAGTTCAGAGACAACCTCCTGTCTTGCACTGTTAGCGACGTCCTTCGTGTTGCCAAGGAATACCTCGGAAAGGACAAGGTGGCTAACTCTCCCGTCACTGTGGTGGGTCCCCTCAACGTCCCTGCTGAGATCTTGAACAACCAGGACAAGTGGAAGGTTGTCAACTACAACCAGCCCAACACCGACACCTCTGGATTCCACCCTATTGTTCTCATTCCTCAGCCCATGTAATCTTGAACGTTTTAACCTCCCCGCCCCCTTTTTTTCTTGTTTTTGTTATGTAGGCATTATGTTCGACGATGCCTTTTTATAGTAGGACTTCTTGCTTGATAAACATATTTTTCTGTGTTGTATAAGCATGGCTTGCTTTTGCTGAGAGTTTATGAATTCCACAATGGTAGTAGTTTTTTGCGAGTATTTATTGGATTTGTCTTTTTTATTGTAGTTATATTCTGTTGATATTTGTTCGAATTTCGTAAAATAAATGCAATAGATTTCATAATTAGGGAACATTCATGGAAGCGCGAGCATGCCATGTTTTTTTTTAGAACACAAAGCCAAAGTGTGAATTGTGGAAAATAAGTATTATTCGTGCATAATTCACGGATGAGTTTAGGTTAAGCAAAGCCCAGTGTTCATTTGATGATGTTTCTGTTGCTATACCAGAAACCATGCTGGCTTTGTAATCACCTTGCCTTTCAAGACTGACAAAGTGAATAGTTCATATTTCCTTAGCAAAATCAAATTTTCAAATATCTCATTGTATAATTATTCATCATCTATTGGAGAAAAGCGAGTATTTATCGAGTTTTATGCGACTATATGATATATGCACATTTTACATGTAATTTGTTTGTGTGTATATTTTGTGTGTGCGTTTTTGAAATTTGAAAGAGAATGGTTGAAGGCATATTTTTTTATCTTCATAGTGCAAGCCCCACTATTTATCGTATGCACACTAAAAAAATGTATGCGGTTCAAGTAGATAGCGAAGTGTTGTGCGATTTATTTTCAATGTATGTTAATATGTTAAGTATGCATGATTTTGGCTAACATTTTGCTTATGTTGAATCGTTTTTAATGTTGTTAATTGATAATCCAGGTCGTTTTTTCCAGCTTAAAAATGACTGATTTGCTTGTTTTGCAGAATAGAATGAAGCGAGACCCTCAGGGTTATCGCGATGAATTCCTTCAGCAACTGAATCAATTCCGTGCTAGTTTGAACGTTTTCAAGTTGCAGCCTTTGACTCAGGCTGGTCGTTCTGCTATTGACTCTATGCGTCAGCTCCCCTCTACTACGGATAAGAAGCTGAACAAAAGAGCAAACGAGGCGAAGGAAAATGCCCAGGCACAGTCGAAGGCTGTTCAGTCTAGAAGAATTAATGATTTTGGTGCTCTGATTTCGTTCATCAGTCACGCTACTGCAATCTACAAGAAGGAGTGCACTGAAGAGAAGGTTCCTCAGGAGCTGTTGAGCTTGATTGATAAGAGTGCCGAGTCTCTCGATCCTTACCTCCGTAAAGTTATTGTGCAGGCCCTTATCCTCATCCAAAACAGAGACATGATCACCAGACTTGAACTCTACCCCGTGCTTTTCCGCTTGTTCATCTGTGCGGATAAAGACCTGCGTAAGATCGTGTTCTCTCACATCGTGAATGACGTTCAGAGACTCGCGAAGAACAAGTCTCAGGGAGGAAACCATAAGATTGCGGCTGGAGTGCAGAAGTTTATCTTCAGCTTGTTGAAGGACGAGCACCCTGCTGTGGTATTGAAGGGTATGCAGGTGCTGGTGGAGCTCTGGAAGAAGAAGGTGTGGGTGGAGGAGAAGACCATCAACGCCCTCACCGACTGCTGCTTCAACAAGGACAGCAAGGTGATGTTGGAGGCCATGTACTTCTTCACTGGGGAGTATGACATGTCTGAGATTGAGGAGGCGAAGAAGGAGAAGATGAAGACGGACATCAAGAGAGATATCCTCACTAAGGCCTCTTCTCTTAAGCACGTGAAGAGAAAGATTAGGAAGGCGAAGGAGATTGCTAAGGCAAACAAGAAGATTAAGAAGCTGGAACGTGACAGCGATGACGAGGAGGGAGGGTCGATTGAGGAGTCAAACCCCTTGAAGTTCTTGTACGACCCCCAGACCTTCGCTGAGAGACTCTTCTCCATGTTGAGGGCCTCGAAGGAGGCATTCCAGACTAGGATGCTTATGATGAATCTCATTTCCAAGCTCATCGGAATGCACAAGCTCCTGCTGTTCAACTTCTACCCTTACCTCCAGAGGTACCTCAACTCTTCCCAGAAGCAGGTGACCCAGATCCTTGTGTTCATCGCAAGATCTACTCACTCGTTGGTCCCTCCTGGAGTGCATCCAGACTGTCGTCATGACCATCGCCAATAACTTTGTTTCTGACAGGAGTAAGCCTGAGGTTGTGGCTGCTGGAATCAACTCGATCAGAGAGTTGGGAAGACGCTGTCCCCTCAGCATGACCCCTGAGTTGTTGGGAGACCTCGTCCAATACTCTACCTCGAAGAACAAGGGAATCATGATGGCTGCTCACTCCCTCATCTCCGTCTTCAGAGAGGTCAACCCTGCTATCCTCCCCAAGAAGATGATGGGAAGAGATGCTTCGATGACTGTGCAGAGCATCAAGAGAGGAGGAGAAGAGGGAGAAGCTCTTCAGTTGGAGATTGACTCGAAGGTCCAGTACGGATCAACGTTCGTTCACAAGGATGTTGATGCTGCTGTCCTCTTGGATGAGGCCGATCTCCTCACTGGAGATGGAAGCAACTCTAAGCTCAAGCTCAAGGACGCTAAGAAGGTCAAGAAGAACAGTGAGGACTTTGACGACTTTGACGACGACGAAGAGGATGACGACGAGGACGAGGAGGATGCTGAAGGATGGGGAGAGTTCGAGACTGACGATGAGGCGGAGGGAGATTTGGAAGCGGAGGGAGACGTTGAGGAAATCGAGGCGGACGAAGACGAGGACTTCATTGCAATTGACGATGAAGAAGCGGACGACGAGGACGCTGAGGACGCTGAAGATGATGTTGAGGAAGAAGCAGAAGGAGAGAAGGTTGTTGCTGAGGGAGAGGCTGTGGAATCGGCTGCCGTTGCTACTGCTGCTCCCAAGATGAAGGGAGCGACTAGGTTCCTCACGGAGGAGGACTCTGCTAAGTTGGCGGACATCAAGTCGAGAATGACCAACAAGCACAAGAGGAGGAGAGCAAAGAACGCCGAGAGAGAGTCCGGAGAGGCTGAAGCTGGAGGATACGAGGATGTTGATACCGACGATATAATAGGATACAGAAAGAAGCGTAGGTTGTCGAGAACCGAGAAGCAGCAGATGGTGAAGGAGGGAAGAAGAGAGATGATGGAGGCCAGAGGAAACCTCAAGTTTGGTCACAAGCAGAAGGCCGACAGTCTGGGATTGTCGAACGAGGAGAAGATGAAGAACAAGAACTTCTGGATGGTGAAGCACAGTAAGAGAGTGAGATCCAAGGCCACCAGAAGTATCATGGACAAGCAGTCCAAGACCAGTTCTCACATTAAGGCGCTGAAGAAGATGTCCAAGAGGGTCAAGACCAAGGTTAGGAGAGCCAGCAGAGGACAAGAAGTAAGCTCCTTTCTCCGTTTGCTGAGTTTTTTCAATGTTCCTTCCTTCTCCATCCCCTACCACTGTTCTTCCATTTTGTGTCTCTGATTGTTATTGAGCCATGTAGTTAGTTGTAGACGTTCATTACAATTGGTTTGGTGTAATTAGATAGTTCCACCTGTAGTTGATTAGTTCTATTTATTTATTATTTATTATTTATTTTTAGACCTCTCGAATAAAAAGTTGTTTTTGTCAATATAGCTTGTGGATAGTGTCTATTTAATGCAATATTTGATGAATGGCCTAGAAATGAATTATCTTGTTTAGTAGGAAACGTCTATATTTGTTATTTAATTCTGAGCATATGTCTGAATTTCCTGTATAATAAACTGTATCCTCAATTAAAACGAGCACTAGTGAACTTGCATTTCCAAATTATTCGATTAATTCTTATTAAAAAGTCTCTTGCGAGATCCTCCAAAAAAGGAAGCTAGGTCACTATTAGATGCAAAACTCGCGGAAATCCGTAGTAAAAGGCGACGGGTCTATTCATTTCAAGCTTTGCAATGACCTAGTGCACTAGAGAAATTTTTGGTAATTATGATGAAATTATATGGTCTCTTTATTATGGGTCATAGAAGTTAATATTTTGAATATTGAATATGTTATTTAATCATATATAAATAAGAAATATACTGAATGAATAACATTTATTTTACTAAACTATGTAAGTATATATAAATAATCTCCATGAAATACACGATGTTGATAATGAACGCTAAAGAAGGATAAGTGAATCGATATACACGAGTGGCAAAAAAAGACACACAAAAAGATGTATATGACGCAAATAACGAACATGAAGCGTAAGCTCGTTATGCTACAAGACAAGCGAGGGAATGCATTTTCGGGTAATAATAGTCAATGATATGCTATCCTAGAGAGTTTTGGTGGGATAAAGAGATAGTTTTCTGTCACTCTCCCGCAAGAACGGAAAAAAACGGAAAAGAAACTCTTACTGAAGCTTCTCGGCGGTCTGCTTCTCGTGCTAGCAAGCCCCTTTCTGCCAAGGTGGTAAAGAGAAGAGAGAGGCGAGGGAGCAGTTGACGATGCAGAGGTTCCAGTTGACGGGGTTGATGACAAGGGCGTATCTGGACCAGATGAGTCCAGTGGAAGCAAGAGCGATCTGCTGGTTGAGAAAACCTTCTCCACGGGGCGGTCGTAGTCCATGAGGTTGGACACACTCAAAGCCCACTTGAAGGTAGGAGCCCAGAAGTGGACGGTGAAAGGTCCAGCAGGGTGGTTGAGGATCTGCGCATAGAAAGGAGGGAGGAAAGGAAAGGTAGACAACAGGGTAAGGAGAGACGGGAAGGAGAAGGACGAATGTCAAAGGTTAGAATTGTAACGCAATGGGGAGTACATGATAAGAGGAAGGAAGAGTCGCGAATAATAGGGCGAAATAAAAGCAGAAGAAATGAACGAAGATAAAAATGAGCGAGGGAAGAGAGAAGGGGATAGCAAATGGGAAATTAGAAATTAGAAATTAGAAATTAGAATTAGAAACTATATAAGGCATGTGCCAGCAAGAATTAAGCTAACCAACCTTCTTGATGTTCTCAGGAAGAGCAGACTTGTTGAGCTGCTTCTGGATGGGGCTCCAGCAAACCCAGCAGCAACTCCTCCAAGGCCAATAGCGGCGAACTTAGTGGGGTCAAGGGGTCTTCTGGGCAACAGGGGCCGAAGAGTGTTGATCTGGTCCTTGAGGGCAATCGACTCTCCAACAGAAGGAGCGGTGGCCAACTGGACCTTGCTCTCCAAAAGCTTCTCGTAGTTGTATCCTCTGTACAACTGGTAGAGCTGGGCGTTGAAGTTGAAGAAGTGACAGGCGAAGAGGAGGTAGTTTCTGGGTCCAACCATCCAGGCGAAGCGCATGAAGATGGCAGAATAGAGAGCAAGAGTGGAAGTCATGTTCATGGAAATAGCAATACGCTT
>JAWNMU010000459.1:0-128364 GCA_035043665.1 Drosophila quasianomalipes
TGCATTGCTGGAAGAGAGAGAAGAGGAAGAAAGAAGTTTAGGCAGAGGAGGCAAGAGGGGGGAGAAGAGGGAGGAGAGAAGAGGGGAAGGGAAGGGAAGAGAGAGGGGAAGAGAGAAGGGATTTAAATTCAAGGATGATACCAAAATGTCTCCCCTCCTCTTCCTCTCTTCCCCTTCTTCCCTTCTTCTCCTTCTTTTTCCCTCTCCTCTCCTCTCCCTCTCCCTCCCTCCTCCTTCTCCTCCGTTTGCTTCTTTGCCCATCTTTATTCGGATCCGTTGGAGTGGAAATATGAATGTTTTCGTTTTTCCTTGTCTCCTCGCCAGTCGTGTTCTAATTGATGATTTCCTGTCTGACTCTCTTCGTTCGGAATAATGAAATCACGCCTGTCTTCAAGTGCATCTTCAAGGAAGGAAAGAAGAAATAGAAAGATCTGACACACCTGTGGTTTGGTCGTTTTGCTCAGACACATATTCATATAAAGCTATAGACACTCTCTTTGTCTTCCTCTCCTCTCTCTCCTCCTCTCTTTCTCCCTCTTCCTCTTCTCCTTTTCTCTCCTCTCTTCCTCCTCCTCTCTCTCGCCTTCTCTTCTCCTTTCCTTTTCCTTCTCTTCTTGTCCTTTTTTCCTTCCTCTTTCCTTCTCCTCCTCTCTTCTTCCTTCTCCTTCTCCTCTCCTTCTTCCCTTTCTCCCTCCTCCTTTTCCTGCCTCTTCCTTTTCTTCTACGGGGAAGAAGAAGAAGAATGAGAGAGAGAGGAGAGGGGGCATGAGAGAAAGGGAAGAAAGAGAAGGAGGAAGAGGAAGAGTGAGAAGAGGGGGAGGCGGAGGAGGGGAGAGGAGGAGGCGGAGGAGGAGGAACTGGGATGTGGAGAGACAGAAGAAATGAAGGAAAGAGAGAGAGGGAGGAGGAGGAGGAGGAAGAGGAGGAAGAGGAGGAAGAGGAAGAAGAGGAAGAAGAGGAGGAGGAGGAGGAGGAGGAGAAGGAGAGGGAACATGTTTGGCAGGCCTGTTTTATGTGTTTTCGGTGCATAATTCCTGTTCTCTTCCTCAAGTTTCTCAATTGTAAGAACTTCTCAATTTTGAACAGTGATCCCTTGCCTTTCCCTTTCTCTCTCTTCTCTCTCTTCTCCTCCTCTCCTTCCTCTCCTTCTTCTTCTTCTCTCTTCTTCCTCCTTCTCCTCCTTCTCCTTCTCGTTTCTCCTCTTCCTCCTCCTCCTCCTCCTCCTCCTCCTCATACCTCAGTAATCTCTTTCCCTCTCTCCCTCCCTCCTCCCTTTCTCTCTCTCTGTCTGCGTACACATCATTGGCATCCCTCCTCCTCTCCTCCTCCCTCTCCCCCTCCTCTCTTTCTCCTCTCCTCCTCTTCCTCTTCCTCGACATCTCCTTCTCTCTCTTCCCTTCTCCCTTCTCTTCCCTTCTCCTTTCTCCTTTCCTTCCCTCCCCCAACATTCTCTCTCTCTCCCTCCCTCTCCCTCTCCTCTATCTATAACTATAGATGTAATTCCGCGCCTCGGTCTCCCTCCCCCACTTCTCTCTCTCTCTCTCTCTCCCTCTCTGTCCCTCTCTGTTCTCTCTTCCTCTCCTCCCTCTTTCTCGATTCTACGTCTCTCCCTCTCTCTCCCTCTCTCTTCTCTCTTTCGTCTCTCTTTCCTCCTTCTCTTCCCTTTCCCTTTCCCTTCCCCTTTCCCTTTCCCTCTCTCTTTCCTTCTCCCTCTCTTCCTCCCTTAGTTCTCTCTCTTCTTCTTCCTCCTCCTCCTCTTGACCTTGAAAAGCATCAACAAAAATACCCTCCAATTCCCCTGCCCTCCTCCTCTTCCTCCTCTCCCATAAACAACGCATCCAGATCTGTCACTTTCCTTCAAGTCCATCTTCAAGATGTCCTCTATTTTCAGTCCTCCTTCCTTTTTCTCTCTTCTCCTCCCTCCCTCTCTTCTCTCTCTTCTCCTTCTCTCTTCCTTCACTCTCTTTCTCTTTTCTTCCCTCCTCCTCCTTCCCTCCTTCTTCTTCGAGCTTCCGCTCTTAGATGAAGAACTTGAAGTTGAACTTGAAGATGAATTGGAACTTGACCTAGAAGTTGAAGTGGACGTAGAGGAACTTGAAGAGTGGCTCGAAGATGTAGTCGTGTTTCTTTCTGCGTTTCTTATCCTTTTCACTTGTGCATGTTCCGCTTGGAGAACTTGAACTTGAAATGCTCTTGATGAGTCCATCCTTAAGTTTCTTCAAGTGTCTTGAAGTGAGAGTTACACTCTTTCGATTTTAAAAGGATCTTTAAAACTGTCACTTTTCCCTGTCAACCTCTTTTCACTTCCACTCGAGTGGCTTGAAGAAAGGGAAATGTTCAAGTTCGTTAGCTGTGGACTGGCGTCTTGATCACTCACATTTCCTTTTTCTGCCTTTCTTTGTTCCTCTCCCTCTCTCTTCTTGTTACCCTCTCCCCTTTGCCTCCCTCCCTTTCCTCTTCCTTCCCCTCATCTTCTTTCTCTTTCCTTTTCACTTCCCGTGATGTGATGTCCCTTATTCTCTTCTCTTCTTCCCGTCTGTCTCCCTCCCTTCCTTCCCCCTTCCCCCCTTCTACCTTCCTTCTCCTTTCCCCTCCCTCCCCTCTCCCTCTCTCTCCTCCTCCTGTCCCTCTTCCCCTTCCCTCTGCTCCCCTTCTCTATCACTGTACTTTTCATAACTTCAACAAACAAGTCGGAGATCTCCCTTTTCTCTCTTCACTTTTCTCTCCTTTCCTTCCTTCTCCTTCTCCTTCCTTCCCCTCTCTTTCTCCTCTCCTTGTCACCCGTATCGTCTTCCTCCTCCTCCTTCACTCCTCTCTTCAAGTCGTAACCCAAAGTAGACGTCAGATGAAATCCTTCCTTGCCACCTCCCTTTTCACTTCCTTTCTCTCTTTTCACTTATTTTCTCTCATTTCCCCTTCCTCTGTGTTCTCCCTTCCACATCCTCTCTCCCTCCCCTTCCTCCCTCTCTCTCCCTCTCCTCTCCTCCTCTCCTTCTCCCTCTTCCTCTCCTTCATCCTCTCCTCCTTATCCCCTGTATTTCTCAACTTTGATAATTTTAAGTCTTCCATCTGAGCATAGTATATACGATCAATCATATTTCCACTCACGATTCCATCCTCTTCGAACCTCGCCTGTTCCTCCTCTCTGCTCCCTCTTCTCCCTCCTCCTCCTTTCCCTCCTTCCTTTTCTGCCTCCTCTTCTCCTCCTCCTCTCCTCCCTCCTCTCTTCCCTCTTTCTATTTCTCCTTCCTCCTTTTCGTCTGATTTGGTATCTTGACGAAGAGGCGGAGGAAGAAGAAGAGGAAAGTCGTACAAACAGACATAGAGGAAGAGGAAGAGGAAGAGGAAGAGGAAGAGGAAGAGGAAGAGGAAGAGGAAGATGACGATGAGGAGGAGGAGTCTCCATCTTTGTTAGCAACGATGTTGTTGAACAGCATCAGAGCCCCCTGAGTTCCTACTGATCTTCATCTCGGATGCCCTTCTTAGGTCAGAGGCCGTACTCGGGAGCCTCGATGAAGATGAAGTACTCGCACACACGAGCAAGACTCGGTATAGGGGCTGAGTGTAAATATGTGGATGAACAGAGTTAGAGGAGGAATGGGGCCGTGGAAAGCACCCAGGAGGAGGGCAGTGGAAGAAAACGATAGAGAGAGAGGAGGAGAGAGCCGAGGTGCGAGAGGGACGAGAGAAGGAAAGAGGGAAGGAACGAAGAAGTCATGGACACAGAGGGGGAGGAAAGTGGAGGGGGACAGGGGGAAGGAAAGAGGAGGAGGAAGAGGAGGAGGAGGAGGATGAGGCGTAGAACGAGGAGAAGTAGGAGAACGAAGGGAACGTGAGGGATGTTGGAGATCGTGGAAGGTCGAAAAACTCAAGTCCCCGTGCATTATAGAAAATAACTGACATCGTGGTGTTCTCTTCAAATTGGGAAAAACGGACGCAGAAACATATAAGAAAAGAAGAGCAAATAATGAAAAAAAAAAATGAAAAAAGAAAAAGAAAAGAAAAAGATGGAAAAAAGTGAGGGGAGAGAACAACAAAGGATCCAGGGAAAAGAACGATAGGGAAAGAAAATGGAAAGGGAAAGAAAAGGGAAAGGGAAAGGGAAAGGGAAAGGAAGGGAAAAGAGAGGGAAAGTGAAAAGAGGGGTAATGTTAGAAAGGCACTGGTGAAAAAAGGGAAAAAGGAAAGGGAGAGAAAGGGAAGGGAAGTGGAGGGAAGGAAGGGAAATGAGGGGAATCGAAGGGAAACGAGGGGAAGAAATAGAGAGGAAAGCGAAAAACAGACACAAAGAAAAGGTAGAAACAAGAGGGGAGAGACAAGATGCGAATGACAGAGATACGAGCGAGTAGAGTAAGACAAACGAGATATGAAATATGAATGACTTCGTGGTGAGTGGTTGTGTGTGGCCTACCAAAAGAGGAGAAGTGGTCGTAGAAGACGAAGAAGAAGAAGAAGAAGAAGCCCAGAAAGAGTGGGTACGAAGATGGCGGAGAAGAGGAGGAGCGAGGGAAACGAAGAGAGGGTAGCGTTGACAAATATGAAGTAGCTCTTCGGAAGGAGGAAGAGGAAGAGCAAGAGTAGCATGGGAGCTACGAAGAGACAGAGACCGAAGAGGAGGCGCAGGAGCGGAGGGGCGATATCCAGGAGAGGAGGGGACAGCTGAAGGGAACGGAGCGAGAGGAAGAGGAGGAGGAGGAGGTCGAAGAGGATAGAAGACACCAACAGAGAGTTAAAAGAGGGATACCACATCCTCAGCACTCGAAGCGGGGGATCCGCGGCATCTCTTTCAAAATATCCTCTTCCTCCACCAAAATATCTTCAGGAGTCAAAGTACTCCTCTTCCTTCTGCAGCATCTTCTTCTTTCCATGATAGATCGTCCGTTTCTCTGTAAAAATCTTCGTTTGTAGTGGAAATATCGTCTCCGCTGTAAATATCTACGTCTGGGCTTGGAGGGATCAATACGTCTCCGTAGAAAGAGTCAGTTGTAGAAATATCTGTAAGCCGTTTCTCGTCGAAGGCGAAAGAACTCAAAGACAAAATATCTTCGTTCCCATTCGTCTCTCCCTCTCCCTCTCCCTCTCCGTCTCCCTCTCTCCCTATCTCCCCCGCTCCTTCCTCTTCTCTCCCTCCTCCAACACCAGTTGTTTTTCTGTTCCCGGCTGTTTTCTCTCCCGTTTGCACATTCCCCATCCTCTCCTTCTCCTTCTCCTCCTTCTCCTCCTTCGCCTTTTCCCTCTCCCTCTCTCTTACCCTTTCCTCTCCTTCTCTCTCTGCCTCGCCCTTTCCTTCTCCCTCTCCCTCTCTCTTCCCTTCTCTTCTCCTTCTCCAACCGAGCCTTGATTTGGGTATATTTAGTCAGGTAGAAAAGTCTGGCTAAACCCTTACCGTCCCCCCCTACCCTCCGCTCCCTCTGCCCCCAGCACGATCCCTATTCTCCATAAAGAGCTCACCATGGAGACAAAAAGAGTACACTTCAAAATGAGAAACAACAACGACATGCGGGAGAAGAAGGACTCTCGCAATTCGGAAAGAGGGGGCAGAGAAGAGAGGAGATAGAGGCAGGGGAAGGGGAAGAGAATGAGGGAGGGGAATGGGAAGGGGAAAAACGGACGAAGAAGCGGGGGAGGAAGAAGAAGAGGGAGACGAATGGGAAGAAGGGCGGCGAGAAGAGGAAGAAGAGGGGAAAGAAGGGAAAGAGAGCGAGTGTTGATGATGGAGTCATTTAAACTGAGAGAGGAAGGCAATCTCTCCTTTTCCGCTCTCTCTCCCTCTGCTCCCCTTCCTCTGCCTCCCCACCCCTCTCCCTCTGCTCTTGCTCCGACTCTGTGGTGAATGTTCGACAGCACCAACACCTTCTTCCTATCTACTCTATTCACAAAGAAAGAGACTCCTGTCTTCCACTCAGTCACGTCTCTGTTATTCACGTGTATATATCCATATTGTATATAATGGTTTCATGTGGTAAATATACATCGAAGACTGAAAACAAAGAAACAGGGAATGAAAGAAATCGTACAGAAAAGAAAAGAACAGAAAATAAAAGAAAATGGAAGATGACGTGAATGTTTCGAACCTTGAGATGGGGTCGACGGAGTGAATGTGTGTTGAAGTTGAATAGGACGAAGGAAGGGTCGTTCACCAGCGCATCCATCCCCTCCTCTCCGATCTGAAGAGGACCTCTACGCTCATCACTTATTGGAAACACAGATGCACACGGCATGCACTCGGTCGAAGAGGGGGAGGGAGAGAGGAAGAAGAGGAAGAAGGAGAGGATGAGGAAGAGAGAGACAGAGAAGAGGGAACTCCTTTTCTGCGATCAATCATATTTCCTCTCTTCGCTCCCCAGCAAATCATTATCCCCCAGAAGACTTGATATTTTGTTTCGCTTGCTCCTCCCCAGTTGGTTATTAATATTTCCCCTCTTCTGGTCTATGGCGATGTTCCCAATTTGAACGGTTTTTCCCCATCTCCCTTGCTTAGACTCTACTTCATCCTCTTCTTCCAGATATTTATTCACACGATCACTCCCTGTTCTTCTTTTCCTCTTCCTCTCCCTCCTCTCTCTCCCACCCTCTTCCCTCCTCTTCTTCTCCTCCTCTCCTCCTTCTCTCCTCCCTCTTCTTCCTCCTCCTTCCTCCTCCTCCCCACTCCTCTCTCACTGATGTCATCCGATGCAAAGAGAGAAGATGGGAAAGGCGAAGAAGAAAGGGGAGGAGGAGAAAGAGAAGAAGAGGAAGAGAAGGGAGAAGAAAGCTTACTAGATGAAAAGGAGAACAGCTGTGTGGAATCAATCATATTTCCACTATGATTTCCCGGTGCAGAGGGGACGAGGAGAGCATGAGGAATTCTACACATGGAATGAATGACAGCAGAGGCTCCTCTGTAAGTCTCTTCATTATTCAGAAATCTATATACGTTCTCCTTTTCCATTTCCACAGATTCCTCTGATTTCGAGAAAGCGTCTTCGATCTCTTCAAGTCCCCAAGACAGTGCTCTCAGAATAGATCCGCTAATACCTCCCGTGGAGTTTTGACCTCCTTCTCTTTCTCTTCCCCCTCTTTCCCCTCCTCCTCCTACTTCTCCTCCTCCTCCTTGTCCAATGTGTTTCGGACTCTCACAGGAATACTTGGGGTTTAGCACAAGAGAGAAACGGATCTTATTTCTGGAAATATGAGTGCACATAAGAAGAATATGAGTATGGATAAATATAGATGAAGAACACAAACGCCGAATAATGTAGAGAACAGTAATCTATGTATCGAGACGATTCTGTATGCGCGCGCGCGTATGTGTGTGCGTGTGGTGTGTGTGTGTGTGTATGTATGTGAGCATGTATTGTGTATACGTAAGTATGCGTGTCTCTGAATGATGGCACATAGAGTTGTTGTTTCTTACTGTGAGCTGGAGGGTGAGAGATAGTGTGTGTGCGAGAGGAGATCGTCCGCGTTGTAGAAATTATCGACAATCGAGTTTAGGACAGAGAGGAGGGAAGAAGAGTCTTCAACCAAGTAAAACGTATGGGAAACACCGGGGATCCCGCCTGTTATTTTCAAATTGAGATGTGCGATCGTATTTCAGAACATAGAAAGAGGTGTGTAAATGCAGTTAGATTAAGTCGGCATCAAGCGGGAACTATGGAAGGCAAGTAAGCATTAAAGGGACGTGCATCAAGGGGCGAAACGTGGTGGTATGAACGCAGAAGTAGAATGAAAAGAAAGAGAAGAGTGAAGCGAAGGGAAAGAGGGGGCGGAACACGAGTTGCAAATCATGTCGATTCGTGGTGTACTGATGGTGTGAAACATCAATGTGAAAGAAGTGAATGTATGTGATGTGTCCGTGTGTATAGTGTGTTCGTGTGTATCTACATGTACTACGTGAATGTACAAGTGTCTACGGTATGTGTATATCCATCCTACCTAGGAACGCGCTGGTAGCTCTTAGAAATCTCCTGCTGGGCAATTGCACTTGAGAATCATCAAGTTCGGTTAAAGAAGATACGTCAACCCGCCCCACCTCCTCCACCCTCCCTCTCCCTCTTCTCTGCCCTTCCCACTGATCTTTCTCGAGTAGTCGAACGCGTCATAGGTGGGTTGTGCGTGTGCTCGTTCATATTTCCCCTTCGCCTTTCTTCTACTGAGACTGGATCCGCTGATGAGGCTGAGCTCCCAGTCTTGTTCTGATGCTGAGACAAAGGAAGTGTTTCTGTCTTGTTCTTCGGAGAGGAGGAGAAGGAGGGTTGAGATGTACAATACCACAACTAGTAGACGGAGATACACGTATCCCAGACCCTTCAACCTGGCACACGTTCTTTTCATCCTCTTGAGTGCTCGAGCACCCAACCCCTGGCCCTCTCTCTGTCTCAGGCCGTGCCTCCACCCCCTCTTCCTTCCTCCCATCTGCAACGCAGATCCGAACAAAGCGTCCATTCCTTATTCATAGAGGGGCATGAGCATTCGATGCGATAGAACATAGACACGGAAACAATGAAAAACAAAGAGAATCAGGTTTGAACAATCAAAGACAGGTGCGAATGTAAAGGCGAAGACCTTGTGGTCCATGTTCGGGCATTCAGTGACAGTAGATGATTGTTTGGTCATGGAGTGATCGGTGTGTTGAGTTTGTTGCAGTGTTGTTATGTTCGCTATTGTGTTATGTTTGCTATTGTTGTGTTGGCATCTTGTGGTCACCGTAACATTCTCATCGTTGATCGATTATCGTAAGTCATGAATGATTTATCGTTTGTTTATCGTTTGTTTATCGTTTGTGTTACCTCCTCTCAACAACGCATTGTTTGGTCTTTCTCTCTTAGTTCCAGAAGAAGACCCGTTGCCTTGGTGACTTCCGCTTGTGTTGGGTCCGCTCGTGCTTATTTTCCTTGCTCCCTGTGTCTTAGTGCCCGCTCCTTTTGCCTCATCCGTCGTCGTGTCGACCCTGCCTGGATTGAGTCCACTCGGAAGAGAGGTGGCAGAGGAGTAAATAGAATGGGTATGGTGATGGTGGTTTACTGTGTCATGAGGGTTATCGGGGTGCGAGAGGGGGTGAGAATGCGAATGGAGGTGGGAGTGGGGATGGGAGTGGGAGCGGGAGCGGCGGTCTCCCTCTCCCTTCCCCACCTCTCCCTTTCCCTCCTCTCCCTTCCCTCCGACAAGAGGAGCACCTGCTATCCTTTCCCCCTCCCTCCCCTCCCCATATCCTGCCCCCTCCCTCTCTCCCTCTCCCACAACTGCAGTGGGTGTGCGCAAGGACTTGGAAGGGGAAGAGGAAGGTGAAGAGTGGGAGAGTGAGGAAGATGATGAGTCGGGGGAACGAAAATGATGTGAATAGCCGTCACGGGGAGAAGGAAGAGGAAGGGTGGAGAGGGATAGGGACGAGGGTAGAGGAAAAGAAGAAGTGGATGGAGAAACAAGGACTGGATCAGAACGTGGATTCCCATTCCCAATCCCACCCCCATTTCCTTTTCTATTTCCACTTTCACTCACATTCCCACTCTCACTCTCACTTCGGTTGTTATTCCCAGGAGCTGAACTAAAACGTTCGTCTGCACAATACTCTCTATTTTGTGCTGATTTGAGCCTATCTCTTTCCGAAGAAGATGACATTCACAAAAGGAAACGCTCTCCGTCTTAGTGTTGGTCTTGGTCTGTGTGTATTACTTGATTATACTTCTGTATTTTTTAGCTGGTAGTGCACGTATTAGGTTAGCAGGGATGTTTAATACCCTGCTTCACATCACAAATTAGAGAAATGACGAAAGATGAACAAAAAAAGGTTAAACAAACAAAAAGCAAGAGTTGGATGAAAACAAAAGAGTGTATCTACAGTCGAGATCAAGTATGCACTAGGAAGTGTCTATTGCTGTGTATTGTACTGAAGAAAATGAAACAGTGTCAGCATAGATAAAATGAAACAAAACATATCGGTTGATCAAACGTGTAATTCATAGAAAGCAATAAATAAGTAAGAAAAGGGAAATAGCAACGTGTGGTTGCAAATAAGAATAAGGTGTCGTAAGTAGCAGAGTAAGTATGATAGTCATTATTGTTTGGAAACCGTTTGAGTATATATGCATAGAATGCCATGTGTGTTCCTTTGATTTTGAAAAAATATTAGTGCTTTGAAATTGAGTAAAATGCATATTTACTTTCGACCATGAGAGGTGATGATGAGATCGTTCATATTTCCGTCTTACTGTAATCTGAAAATTGTTGATGAACTTGCTCAAAATAATGTATGGGGTTTATAGACGTAATAGAATAAACGACGAGTATTTTCATAGGAATGTATATATGGTTCATCGTTGCCTTATTAATTTCTTCTAAATTAATATGTCTATATATTACTTGTCAACTTTTGGCGCATGTTCTGGAGCTGAGAACCTTGAGCTCTTTTTTTCTTCTGTATTTAATTCAATTAATAAACAAAGCCTGTATTAAGAATATGTGTCAACAGATAATGTGAGTTTGCGTCGATACAACATAACAAATAGATGAAAAACAGTGTTTTCTCATTTCTCATAGTCCCATTCGTATACCCTAGTTGAGTCTCTTTAACCGGTCATTCTTATTCCGATATGATTAATTTTTAGCATTAACTGTTCTTTGAAAAGTATGATAAGGGATGGCTTACAGTAGTCTGATATTGCTGAACCCAGTATAGTGCAGTTCATTGAGAGTTACTCTCCTTGATTGTTTCTTTTACTTCAGGCACACAGCCATCCACAATCTTCCTCCGTGTGTCATTTTTATCTCATAGAAGTATAGCAGAAGTATAGGTTAAGGAAACAGTCACCAGGGTACATATTACGCATCATGAATGTGATGATGCCCAGATAAGTGTGATCATCATGGAAAGAAGTGTGCACTTGTGAAAAAAAAATTAAATGAGTAGAATTCTAAATACTCTTAATATTTGCTCACTGTAACATTTTTGTGCATTAACATAGATATGCCTTAAGAGTGATGATTGAGTATGGGATGTATTCAACTATATGCGCATGATTATCCATTCATCTTGAAGTTTGTGACTCACAGAAATTCAAAGAACTTTAAAAAATATACAAGATTTTCCCTTCGAGAGAACTCTTTATTCTGAAGTCCCTTCTACATACGCATCTAACAGTTCTGTTCTTTACTATATTACTTCTTCAAATGAAGCACAATACTTTTGGTTATCTTATTAATTTTGTTTTTCTCGTGTATATTGTGTAAGCTGACTAACTAATTGTGCAGGTTGAACTACAAAAATGATTACAACCTCCACAAATACAAACACAAAGACAACAAACTTTAAAAATACAAGCACATATAACATTAACTCATACTAAAAAAAAATATAAAATAGCGTTGCTTATATTCAATTCACGTGATATATACGGATTAAACACAGGTTTGAGGTGCACATTTCGTAGTATACCCAACAGTTCGGCTCTAACCAACAAAATTACTATCACGACACTAATTTTTTATTCAACTTGCATATTTAATTATAAACAAAACACAAAGAAAGCCACCCCCTATCAAAGTCATAGTCAGATTCTTTACCAGCAAATAGAAGAGTGGGATCCTCTTGGGTATAGTAAAAAATACGAAAAATATTGGGCCGGAAAAGATTCATTACCTGGCAGCATACCAAACTAGAACTGTCAGTCGACAGCTGACACTATGCATATAGAAAAAAAACTAATGAATAAAGATGTATTTTATTTAAGCCCGAATTTTATTTGTTAAGAAACAAGAAAAAAGATTAAACCGAACATTTACTGGAAGAAAGCATCATCTCCGGTGGTCTCCTCAGAGACGACGACCTCAACGGTCTCTCCGGCGGCAACAACCTCAATGTTGGAGGCCTCCTCAGCAGCAGCCTTCTCGGCAGCGGCAGCAGCGGCCTTCTCAGCCTGCTCGGCCTCGAGACGCTCAGCCTCAGCAATGTCACGGTGGAGGTAGAGGTCCACCATGACGTCCCACTCGGCGTCACGGGCGAGCTCTCCACGGAGGCGGAGAACCTCACGGGTGAGGAGCCAGTAGACGAGGGCAACAGACTTCTTGGAAGAAGTGTTACAAGGGATCACGACGTCAACGTGGGAGACGGGGGCGTCAACGTTGGCGAGGGAGATAACGGGAATGTTCACGTAGGAAGCCTCCTTGATGGGCTGTTGTTGCGTTAAGTAAAGCATAACAATGCGAGATACACACACAAAAAAGGATTGGTTAGCATTTTGTCACGATACTTAATAAGAAACAAGTACTCATCAAAGAGCAGCAAAAGCAAAAGCAAAAGCAAGCAGAAAGACAAAATAAAAAATGAAAACATGGGAGTATAATTATTCCAACCCAAATTTAACCATAAACCCAAGTGAAAAAACAACTACACAGTCCAAACACGCCCATAACTATCGTACTAATTAACAACGAAACTATACACGTATTCGTCCGTTGTAGAGGTAAATAAACGTGACAAACAAAAGGGAGACATAATGTACCTGGTGGTCAGCGATGGGGTCAGTGGTGAGGAGGACGCGGGGCTCCAAGAAACGCTTCTGGGACTGGTTGGTGAAGGTTCCGGGGGAGAAACGAGAGGAGATGTAAGAGGTCTTGGTGTAGCTGGAGAACTTGTACACGGCACGCTGTCCAATCACGTTGGAAGAGATGGAGACAAGGTCCTCGGGCTTGGGGAGAGCAACGATGACACGAGCAGCGAGGAGGATCTTCTCCCAGGTCTTTCCAAGGTTGATGATGTTGCTTCCATCCTTGTTGCGTCCCCAGATGTAACGGGCCATGTTGGCATCGGAGTTCTTGGATCCAATGTGCACACCAGCGGCGAGCAAAAGCTTCAAATCTTCTTCCTGTAAGTAGATTGCAATATTTCAATAGTATTGTTGGGTTTAAGATACAACCAATCATTCAACAACAATAATTTAGCAAAAAAAGAAACACCAAATATAAAGTACACACGAATTCAATATTATATTCCTATATTCCCAGTGTATAGGGGTAAACAGGAACAATTCGAGGCTGATATAATAGGCTATGCATTTTAGAAACAAGAAAAAGAAACAGTTGAGAGCTTAAGAAAACACCAAACAAAAAAATTTCAAACAAAGGGCTAGTCATTGACATTATATTTACGAACCTTAAGGGCGAGAATGTTAGACATGTTTAACTAAGTCTTCAGTAGGAGTCAATACTTGCTACTTCACCTTCTTCGTGTGCATGGTTGTATCCAATAATTACAAGATTTTTCTGATAAATTCTGAATATTATATAATATACAAAATATTTAAAAACAATGAAAAAAGTATAGACATACAAAAACTGTAAAACGTACATTGCTGCATACGTCACCAATTCATTTACAAACCCTCACATCCTTTGGTAATCCCTAACTATTTTATTGCTTATATCAGTTTTTTGTTTTCCTCTTGTTCCTAGTAGGGTTATTTTGTGCAAAGACAAACAAAATCACCATTTACAGTTCGAAATTTTAATTGTTTGTTTTTACAATTTCGAAATAAATACTTTCTGCTTCTTTCTAATAAATGCTTTACATGTATTGTCGTATAACGTTCGTCTGAATGATCATTTTGAGGCTTTGCTAAAAAAATACACCTGATTTTAGATCTTTTTTTACGAAAATGCTTTTAGTTTGTAATTGTGAACAGCACTAAAAGGATTTCGAAATAAAACAAATTAGCCTTAATAGCCCTTATGCTCCGAGCAACAAGTTCCGGGTACATTTTTTTTTATCATCCTGGCAACCCTAGCTAGCATTATATTACATGTAACTAATAAAACCGTGAAGTATATATCCCATCATTAAATCTAATTGGATTCCAACGGATGTTATCCGTAATAACTGTGTGTGTGTATGTGTGTAGGCTTTTTGCAAAGCGCCAAACAAGTAAATCACCTAATCATCTAATACAACCCTATTGTACATGCTATGCATGTACTACAACACTAATAATCCTTGTGCAAACTTCCACGCGATAAACAGCTATAACCCTTATGCTGTTCACGCAACCGTGTAGTAATTCGTAATGTAAGAATAAGGATCTTTTGAAAAAAAGAAGTCCCATACAATTGGACTTAGCCTGTTGTATTCTTGTTAGTATCTCTATGTTTATTCGAAGTGCAGTACAGCAGGGCAGCCTCGGGCAGAAATGATCCTTTTAGGGCTCCTAAAACTGAGCTAAAAATGATAGATTTATTTATACGTGATATTTATTCATAAGTAAATATAATTATTAAACAATCTAAGCCTATATCTTACAATATTTAATCGTGAAAACTCGTCTTGCATTATATGTTACAAGAAAAACAAATTACTTTCTTTATAAAAAGATTAAAGTAAAGTAATATTCATAGTATATATACCAAAGAGGTAATATAAAGTATTCATAATATATATCTGAGAGAAACTCGTGTAGGAATATATAATATGAATACTAAAAAGGTTCTGCCTCGCATGGGCTGCCCTATCATAAAAGCGCACGCAGCCACAGACATCGACGTATATCACATTGTTTATTTCTACACACAGACTACCAAACATATACGCGAAGCGATGCAGGCGGACTGACCATTTTTTTTTTGCAATTATTGATACCATACACATCAAAATAAACCAACCTATAATGCCATTGAACAGTGAATAAAGTTGTGCATATTTTTCCATAAATATATACACGTGGAATTTTTTTTCTTTTTTATTCTTCTTATATATATATTGAAAAAGTTGCTTCCAGTTTCAATATCCCATCATGTTGAATTTGTAGAACACTAAACAAAAACCTCTACGCACGTAACCCTCATTTACATCTGTTTACTATTGCCATAAGAAACTTCAAGTTCTTAAAATAACACACACATTACAGAATTAGTAGTTCACACGTACAGTTACCAAACATTTTTAACCGTTACATGTTTCATTTGTGATTTTGAGTAACAGGTTTCAATGTCTAACTTGCCTATAGAGCCCGAGTTTCAGCAAGCGTTCAATGAGATCGCATCCAGCATTGGAGCGTCTTCTTTGTTCGACCAACACCCTGAGTACAAAAAGGCTCTTGATGTGATTGCAATCCCTGAGAGAGTCTTGATGTTCAGGGTGGTGTGGGAGGACGACAAGGGACAGCTCCAGGCGAACAGAGGGTTCCGTGTCCAGTTCAACTCCGCACTGGGCCCTTACAAGGGAGGTCTTCGCTTCCACCCCACCGTGAACCTCTCGATCCTCAAGTTCCTCGGTTTCGAACAGATCTTTAAGAACGCCTTGACTGGACAGAACATCGGTGGAGGAAAGGGAGGATCAGACTTCGATCCCAAGGGAAAATCTGATGGAGAAATCAGGAGATTCTGTGTGTCCTTCATGAAGGAGTTGTCGAGACACATCGGCCCAGACACGGACGTCCCTGCCGGAGACATTGGAGTGGGAGGCAGAGAGATTGGCTTCCTCTTTGGAGCCTACAAGCAGTGCAGGAACGCCTTCCAGGGTGTGCTGACGGGGAAGGGACTGGAGTGGGGAGGATCGCACGTGAGACCCGAGGCAACGGGATATGGACTCATCTACTACGTTGAACAGATGATTGCGTATGCCTCTGGGTCCTCCAACGGATTCAACGGACTCCGTGTCGCCATCTCTGGATCTGGAAATGTCGCTCAGTACGCGGCGTTGAAGGTGATTGAGAAGGGAGGAGTGGTGCTCTCTCTGTCCGACTCCAAGGGAGCAATCGTCGCAAAGAACGATAGAGGTCTCAACAAGAAGCAAGTAGACGCCATCGCCCTCCAAAAGCTCAAGTTCAAGTCTCTGAGTGACATTGTGTCTTCACACAAGGAGTTGTTCTCGGGGGAGGACGAAGTGACCTACCTCGATGGAGAGAGACCTTGGATCCACGTCGGAGATGTCGACGTTGCCCTCCCCTGCGCCACTCAAAATGAGGTCTCCGGAGAGGAGGCGAGGACCCTGGTGGAGAGAGGAGTAAAGTTCGTGGCCGAAGGGTCGAACATGGGATGCACTCAGGAGGCCATCGATGTCTTCGAGGCAGTGAGGGTGGCAACTGAGTGCGAGAGGAGAAAACAAACTATCGACCAGTCCAACATCCTCGACCCTTCACTCTCCTCCTCGTCCTCTTCTTCCTCCGGAGAGAAGAACGGAGCGAAGAAGGCTCACGGACACTGCGTGTGGTATGCCCCAGGAAAGGCAGCGAACGCAGGAGGAGTTGCAGTCTCAGCGATCGAGATGTCACAGAACTCACAGAGAGTGACGCACACGTGGGAGGAGGTTGACGAAAAGCTCAAGAACATCATGACCACTTGTTTCTGGAACTGCGTCCAGACCGCAGACAAGTATTCCAAGGAGGAGAACCACCTCGCACTCCCCTCCCTCGTAGCCGGAGCTAACATCGCTGGGTTCTCCAAGGTCGTCAAGGCCATGTACGAGCACGGAGACATCTTCTAATACGAATCGCACACACTTACACACCCATTCACGTGCACACATGTACTACACACTCACTCGCACATTGTTTATTCCTACTTCTCGTGCTTGTTTTCCGTTTGCTCATTAGAGCCCTATACTATCATGCAATACCCACAAACAATCAAATATATCTATACCTCGTCCGCGTATCTCGTGCGACTTATTATACACAATTTTTACTCCGTAATATATACAATTCTTAATACGCTCACATCTAATAAAGCAGCAACATATATATTCTCAAAAAACGGTATTTTTCAATGTTTATTTTTTTTTGTCCTGAAGGCAGGATTTTCATAAATAGATAAATTAATACATGATTCGAAAGGAACATGAATAGGAGAGAATAGTAGCAACACGAATAAGGACAAAAGGACGCATATACATAAGAGTAAGACCCAGCCAACGCATTAAGAGCATTGAACATACACTACATGAGATACACAGTGTAGCACGACAGACGTACACACGATAGTCACTTGAACGACCCACACGAATTCGTTGTTCTTTTACTTTCTGGTGTTCTGACGAATCTTCTCGGAGACAATGTTGTTGATGTTCTTTCTAGCTTCGAGAAGCTTGCTTACACAAACCCCAATGCACTTCTGAGACTCACTCGAGGTAGTAATTCCAGGCTTAGTCACACACTTGTCGTAGCAAAAAACAGCAACATCCTCAGAGTACTTGTTGATTCTAGTTGCCTGGGACAAAATGACGGCGTTTTGAATCTGTGCGTCAGCGACCTGCATTGTTTCCTCTTAAAACAGAAGGAGACACAGATAGGGAAAAGATAACACGAGGCGGAGAATTATTATTTAAATATGGACGCTTTAGAAATTATGAACAGCTACACGAACATCAACATCATACACATGCTATATAGTGTGCACATGCTTGTTTAAAGAGTCATTCGCTTTTTTGCATTCCCTCGGGAAACAAACAAGGCATATTCCGACAGGATGGAAAGAGAAAAATTCAAAGAGTTGCAATTAAAAGCAAGCAAAATGAGCATACACAGGCTAGCATATACCGTACAAATATTTTCATTCAACCCCCCCAAATATACTGATACAACCAAACATATGCTACATATTTACGCGAGTTAAGCTTGTAGATGTCACTTGAGTGATATTTTCTATTTACATAAATTACTCACATTTCCTATCACAAAGAGAGGGAAGTGGAAAACACAACTTTCTGTTGATACACACGTTTCACACTTACGCCAGTTGCGCACGCATATTGCGCCTCCGGCTTAGATGCATTTCTGAAGTGTTGTTTTCGTTGATTTGATAATCTCCTCTTTCCCTATCAAAGCAAACACATTTGACGCAACCTATTCTTTCTAACATTCAACAAGCTTGCCATATATGCTTCCATTCAAATAACATACCAAACATATCACATACACACGCACTCAACATTTTTTCACGGATGACTTGATTCAGTTTGCCATATTTGCCATTATTTCATGTCAGCACAAATAAAAATTGTTCAACAACCCTAAATGCGAACAATGAGAAAAACTATTAAGAGAATTAAACACCCAAAATAAAAATGATTTGCTGTTCAAATGACAGCGCACAAGGGCTTGTGCATGGTTCTGGATAACATATTTATTAATTTCCAATTTTTTGGTTGCTTCTGGTCTTTTCTAAAATCGTGCGCAAGGAAGCCAAACGGCTAGAATACTTCTTACTGCATCTAAAATTGACATTATAGTTGTATAGTCTGATGGCATTTGCCTATGGAGCATACACCTCCGTACGTTTTTGGACACGTTATGCACACATTTATGAGCATATGCTATTCCTTTTTGAACATTATTGTTTTGCAAATGCTAGATCTCGCACTTGACTCCTTTTTTTGTTCTAAGCTGCGGTGTAGAATCATTTAATAATTTTATTTGCCGCGATTACAATATGTACTAGTACTGCAATATACGCAGACACACTGCTCTTCATTCATTTCATGTTTGCATGTGTTTACAGAGTCTAATAGTGATTGCGCGTATTTTGTTTTTGGCAGTGTTTCCTTAGAATGGACAGTGAGGGTCAAGCTCTATCAGCTGCCCAAGTGAAACAACACCGTCGTCTTCCTTCGTATTTATCAGGAGATCCCAGTTGTGCCGAATCTTCTACAGTCCCGCAACAAATAGAGGCAGAACGATTGTTTGACATGATTGAGGAGGGGGGTGAGATGCAGTTTAAGAGGAGAAACAAGAACAAGAGGAAGTCAATGGCAGTGAGACGGTCTACTCTGCATAGGAAGAGTCTCTTCGCAGGAGACGAGGCCGAACTAGAAGAGGACCTCCAGTTGGCGTGCGAGACTATTTCCTCGATGCTGAAGACTAACCCGTCTGCTCCAGAATTGCTGTTCCCTCCTCCTCAGTCTTACAAGAAAATGAAAAAACATCCCAGGACCATCGGGAGGAGGAAGGAGAAACTAACTCAACAAACCATCTCCACCATCGACAGCATGGGCTTCCAGCTATATGTAAGTCTTTCTATTGCGTGTGACTGCGCTGCACCCTTTACTGCGTTGCTCGATGCACTATTCCCTTCTTACTCATAGCTCTTAGCTTTTCTTTATTTTCCTCTCCTTTTAGATGAGCGCGTGCATTATTTCTTGAACACTAACGTTAATCTTGTGCTTCGTTTTCCTCCTATCCTTTGCTTTTTTTTATTTTCTCAGAACGTGAGAGGAAGTGCATCGTTTGAAAGGTTTGCAAGGAAAAGGGTATGTTTTTGTCAGCTTTTGTTCGTTTTTGTTTGTTTCATTTATTTCTTTGATGTTTTTTTGTTGTTTTACTTTTGTTACTTACACTTGTATTCTTATTTACTGTATGTTTCGTGTTTGTGTTTTATTGTTTGCTTGTTGGTGTTTAATTTCTTTTCCCTAATTCATCTATGCGTGTTTGTATGTGCGTATATACACGTGTGTGTATATGTACGTGTGTGTATATGTACGTGTGCATGTGTATGTGTATGTGCATGTGTATATATATATATGTATAGATGAACGGAAGGTTGATGCGTGAGCTTAGCTTACACCACAGCAAGAGGGCGTGGGAGATATTTTTGAGGAAGCAAAGGGAGATTGGCACATTCGAGAGGGAGAGCGTGAAGACCCTGAAGGAGGGGCTGAGGAAGGAGAGGGCGGAGGAGAGGGAGAAGGAGAGACAGAGGGAGAAGAAGGAGGGGGGAGAGAGAGAGGGGGAGGAGGGGAGGGAAGAAGGAGATGCGTTTATGGATGAAGACGAATTAGACAAGGAGGTGTTGGTGAGGTTGCTGGCCCCAGTGGGCGCGGGGGGAGAGAGGTGAAGCACTGGAGTGTGGAGAGGAGGAGGAAGGGGGAAGAGGATGACCACGCAGGCAAAGAGCTGTGGAAAAAGCAAATACAGGCACTGTCAGGTGAGGAGGTGGAGGCAGAGGGAAGAAAAGGGTGGGGAGAGGGGGAAGAGAGGGATGAGGGAAGAGAGAGGGAAGGTCTATCGAGGAAAACAAAGAGAGGGAGAGAGAGGACGAGGAGGCAGAGAAGGAGGGAGAAGGAGAAGGAGAAGGAGAAGGCGAAGGAGAGGCAGAGGGAAGCGAGAGGAAGATGTCGGAGAGGATTTCGATAGGTATGCCTGGAGTGAGCGTAATGAGAGACAGGGAGGGAGACAAGAGGAAGATCTCTGACGCTTCTCTAGACCCAGAGGTGGAGGTAGAGGAAGAGAGAGGAAGATGAGGAGTGTGAGGAGGAGGAGGGCGAAGACCCCTTTGAGCTTCGTAGGATAGGAGGAAGTGAGATGGGGGTGAGCGCTTGTGTGCTGGACATGGTACTGCGTTGGGGTCTGCCCCCGTCCCTCCGCCCCACCTCTTGGTTCGTGTGGTCGGGCGCTCAAAGAAAGAAGTCAGACGCGGAGCAGTTGTCAGTGTTTTACGACGGGCAAGGGGCTTCTACATGCCATCCCTCTCACCTAACGTACGCCCAGCTGCTGCTGAGACCCAGATTCGACCCAGTGAAGGGAGTTCTCGTCGATCCGCTGGGAAGGTCTCTCATCGACCCTCTCCTACTAGTTGACGCCGCTAACAAAGCTCTGCAAACTAATTACAACAACAGCATTAACAACAACAACAACAACAACAACAACAGCAACACCCATGCTGGCCACAACGCCCAGGGTGGGGCCAAGGGCATATCAACACAAACGAGACCCTCCGTCTCATCTAGCCCTTCCCTCTCCTCCCTCCCTCCCTCCATCCCCTCTTCCCTCTCCCCCAGCCCTGTCCTCTCTTCCTCTTCCTCTTCCTCTTCCGTGTTCCTCCTGGACGGAGCCACCTCCTTGACCTCGATCGAAGAGAAGGAGGGGAAGGAGGGGAAGGAAGGAAAACAAAAAGACGAAAGAGAGGGAAGGGAACAAGGCAGAAAAGGAGAAGAACTTTCGGGCAGCCCAGCCCTATCTTCTTCTTCTTCTTCTTCTCCTTCCATCTCTTCCCCTTCCTTGTTTCCGTTACCGTCGAAGACCCTTCTTCTGCTTCTTCCTCCGCATCTTCTTCCCCCTCGGCCTCCCCCTCCGCTTCCTTCTCTTCTTCTTCTCCCCCTTCTTCTTCTTTTTTCTTCTCCCCCTTCTTCTTCTTCTTCTTCTTCTTCTCCCCCTTCTTCTTCTTCTTCTTCTTCCTCTTCCTTCTTTCTCTCCATTCCAGTAATTCCACTTCTCATATCTCTCTCCCCTCTTCCTCCTCCTTCTCCTCCTCCTCCTCCTCCTCCTCCTCTTCGTTCTCCTCCTTCACCCCTGACCATCCTGATTCTCTTAGCATTCCTCTCTCGTTTGCCATACCTTCCACTTCCCCTACCTCTTCATCCATAAGCAGAAGCAGAGCTTCCACTTACTCAGATCTCGACCCCATTCCCCTGCCTCCCTCCACCTCTGTGCCCTCTTCCTCCACATCCTCCTCCTCTCCCTTTTTTTCTTCACTCAAACAAAACAAACTAATCAACAAGATAAGATCCAACAGCAACGCAGAGAAGGAGAAGGAGAAGGAGAAGGAGAGGGAGAGGGAGAGAGAGAGGGAGGGGGCTGCAGAGGCTTGGAGGAGGGTACACCGGAGGACACGGTGGAGGAAGGGGGAGGGGGTGAGTGGGTTGTTTTCGTTGGGAAGAGAAGAGGACTTCAGTGGGAAGGGCTTGGGAATAAATACCCTTGTTGTGAGGAACGAACTAGCATTCTACGACGGGCTCATTTCTTCTATTGGAGACCAGCATGCACACGCCTTGACGTCTACCCTCGCCCTCTCTCACCTCCTCCTCCTCCACTTCCTCCCTCTCCTCCGCCCTGGGCTCTTTGTCGTCCACCGTCTCCCAATTGATAGGGGGAGAAAAGGGGGGGTCAAAGGAAGGGAGAAGGAGAAGGAGAGGGAGAGGAGAGGAGAAGGAGAAGGAGAAGAAGAGGAGACTGGCTATGAGTGTGCTCGTGTTGAAGAATTACATCCCCGTCTCCAACGTATCTCACCCACTTCACCTCCCCTTCTCACCCTACAGTCAGGCGGGAAGGCACACAACGACGGAGGGGGAGGGGAGGAGGAGGAGGACAGGGAGGGAGTCTTCTACAAAGATGGGTCGGAGGGAGAGGATCAGCGCAAGAGGACAGGAGATATATGCAGATCGAAAGAGGAAGTGTGGGCTTATCATTCAAAGGTAAGGGAGAGGAGGAAGGGGGAAAGAAGAAGGAGGCGGAGGGAGAGGCGGAGGGAGAGGCGGAGGACGATGCAGAGGAGGACGAAGATGGAGGGAGGAGGTAAAGGGAAGGGGAAGGGGAGGGGAAGGGGAAGGGGAAGGGAAGGGGAGGGGCAAAGTGGGAGTGGAGTGGAGGACATCATCTCCCCCGTTGTTCTGAGTGATACTTCTGATCAAGGTACTCGTTTATCTTTTCTTTGCTGCTCTTTCATATTTCCAATATCTCCGTTTTTTCTTGGTTTCTACTCTCATTTATGTCACCTGTAGATACACATACACATACATGTACACATACACATACACATACACATACACATACACATACACATACACATACACATACACATACACATACATATACACATACATATACGTATACATATACATATACACCCACATTCACTCCCTAGCTTACTTTGTTTTCCTTTGTTCCTGTATTTTGTTTTCTACGATATACCTTCTCTTTCCTTCCCTTTCCCCCACTTCGTCCCATAGGTTCGGTGGATCCGCTGAGTCCGATGACGGAGACGGAGGACGAACGTAGCTTATCTATTTACCTTTCCTCACACAAGGATATGTGTGAGATGGAGGGCTTGCTAGAACAGATCTCCAAGGACACCACAAGAACCATCTGCAACCACCCGTGGCTCCTATCTTGCCAGGCCAGGGCTGCACTAGAGAGGTACAGCAAACATACTTACTCACATACACATACATCCACACATACACATACACATACACGTACACCACATGCCTCTTCCGTATATGCACACATTTTTATTCCTCCGCTTACGAACCCGTTGCTTTGGCTCCCCTTGCCCTTTCCCTTTCCCTTTCCCTTTCCCTCCTCCCTTTCCCTTTCTAATGTGTCCCCCTTTCGTTTCTCTTTCCCTAGGGTTTTGCGTGCATATGCCTACCGAAACCCAAGCGTAGGGTACTTGCAGTCGATGAACTTCTTAGTAGCCTTCCTCTTGATCGTGCTGGGTCCAGAGAGGGAAGAAGACGTGTTCTGGATTCTCGCCGCGCTTGTGGAAGACATATTCCCCGACCACTACTCTTCTGATCTCAAAGGACTTCGGCTCCTCATGGACAGATTCAATGGTAAAACTCGTTTCATCAGCCCTGTTGTACTTCGTTAATCCATGCCATTCTTCTCTTCTATTCTCCTCTCTCCTCTCCTCTCCTCTCCTTTTCTTTGCTCTCTCTTCTCTTCTATTCTCTTCTGCTCGCCTCCCTCACGCTCCCCTTCTCCCCTATGTTTCTTTCCCTTTCCTATAACTAACAAATGTTTATTGTCCCCCTTTCCTTCCCCCTTCCTTCCCCTTTCCTCCCTCTTTCCTCCCCCTCCCTTTTCTTTCCCTCGATTTCCTCCCCCTTTGCCTGCTGTTGCTTCCCCTCACCCCGTAGACGTCTTCCCTGTGTTTGCCCCTGAGCTCTATAAGTCTCTCGACAACGCGGATGTGAATACGTCTTTCCGTACCATCAGCTGGTTCCTCTGCCTCTTCTTCACCTACATTCCGCCTGAGTCCGCGGTCCTTCTCTGGGATTCCGTGTTTGCCCTTTTCTTCTTCTCTCACACCAAGTCCCTTTTCTCCGCTGGCTACCCTCCGCTCTTCTTCCTCCTCGCTTTGAATAAGAACTCCATCTCTCCTAGACACATAGCTTACGGAGTGACAAGGACATTTTGGAGGGGGAAGAGGGGAGGAAGAGGATGTCGTGGAGATGGACGAGGAAGAGGAACTCAGAGAAGAAAAAGAGGAGGCAGAGGCTGAGGCTGATGACGAGGAGGAGGACGAGGAGGAGGAGGAGGAGGAGGAGGCGCGCGTATTATCAGCAGGTGGACGATGAAGACCACTTGTTCTACGTAAGTTCCGATGGGACAGAGAAACGAGAGAAGGAGAAGGAGAAGGGGAAGGGAAGGAAGAAGGGGGAGGAGAAGAAGAAGGAAAGGGAGAGCGAGATGGGAAAAAACAAATCTAACAGCGAGAAGAAGTCGAACAGTCAAAAGGGAAGTCAAGTGGAGAAAAAGAGATGAAGGACGGAGAGAAGGAGAAGGAGAAGGAGAAGGAGAAGGAGAGGAAGGAGAAGGAGAGGAAGAGAAGGAGGACAGAGCGAGGGCTACGAAGAAGAATTACAGAAAAGCCTTCGCCCATGTGGTTCTTTATCTGTTTCCTCTTCCCTCCGCTTCTCCCTCCGCCCAATAGCGTACTATCGTGTATGCGCTGCGTTATGTTCATACGCTCTCTCCCTCATTCACCACATTATCCCCCGCATTCAGGTTTTCCAGACCCCCGACCTCAGGGCATCCGACCTGTTGCAGAACGCAGGGTGCTTCGTAACCGATATCACCAGCGTACACTCAGTCGCTATGCTCAAATACAACCCGATCATCGTCGCTGACATCCTCGAACAGCTGGACGCGAATGACAAGGTCTACAACGTGGACGATGCACACGGGGGAAGAGACAGAGCTCTGTCTAACCCACATTCCCACCACTCTCACCCCTCTACGTCCACTGCCCCCTCCTCCCTCACCTCTCCTTCTTCCGCCCTTCTCCGCACGTGGAGATGTTCGGGTCGAGGAAGAGGGCAACTGGTGGTAATAATGAGGACCCAGACAATGACCTACAGGGAGATTTGAGGGCTGCACATCGACTGTTCTCTAGCTCAGCATTTCAAACAAGCAATGCAACTCAGTCAGCGTCATCGTCCTCCGCCTCCGCCGCCCCCTCCCCTTCCAGCACTCAACCACCTACTGACCGTCCTGCTTCTGCCTCTTCTCGCCCCCTTGTTCCCTCTTCCTCCTCCTCCTCCTCATCTTCTTCCGCATGGTCTAGGGATAGAAGGGCGAGTGGGGCGAGACGCGTTTGGAGCTACGAGTGCAAGTGGGTCTAGTAGAAGAAGAGCATCAAGGAGAATGAGCAGAAGAGGACTCCCTCTTTCTCCTGCTCCTCCTCCCCCTTTGCCCTCTTCTTCCTCTTCTTCCTCTTCTTCCTCTTCTACTGGAAGTGCATCTCTCTTCAAAATGGTTTTCTCCTTTTTCAGAAAGAACCCGTCTCCTTCTCCCTCTCCCTCCCCCTCTCCTTCCTCCTCCTCGTCCTGCCCTGTAGACCCCGCCGACCCTTCCTCTTCCTTCTCCCCCATGTCTGCCATGGACGCTGTGATCGTCGCTGCTGCGACTACCGCCACTGTTCTGAAGGTAAGGGCGTCTCTAGGCGGGAGTAGAGACAGCGAAAGGAACGAGAGAATCAAACAAAGGGAGAGGGGGAGAGGAAGGAGAGAGAGAGGAGAGGTTGACCCTCTCTTGAGACCCAACGGATCTCCTTCTGTTGTCCAATCTTCTTTTTTCTCCCTCTCTATCTCCTTCTCTACCTCCCTCTCCCTCTCCCTCTCCCTCTCCCTATCTGTTCCCCTCTCCCTCGCTCTCGCATCCTCCTTGTCCTTCCTCTCCCTCTTCCTCTTCCTCTTCCTCTTCCTCTTCCTCCTCTTCCTCTTCTTCCTCTGTAGTTCCTTCCTCCTTTCACCTTCCCCTCCTCCACCTTCCCCTCTTCCCCCTTCTTCTCTCCCCCTCGCTCCCTGGGCTCCAAACAAGGAGTCTCTATGTCCCCTTCCCCTCTTCTCCCTTCGCTTCCTCACCCTTCCCCTCCTCTCCCTGTCCTTCTTCCCCTGCTCCCCTCTTCTCCCCCATATCCCGCCAAAACATCCGTGCTTCTCTTTCACCTGAGATATTTTCTTTCTCTTCTGCTCACTCCGAACACTCGAATCAGGTTCGAAGTGCCGGAGGAAGAGGAAAGGAGGATGACGAGGACGAAGATGAAGAGGCAGACAACGGGAAGGGGAAGGGGAAGGAAGAAGGAGAAGGAGAAGGAGAAGGAGAAGGAGAAGGAAGAGGAGAAGGAGAAGGAAAAAGAGAGAGAGAGTTATAGCACGTGAACAGGTGTGTTTGTTTTCTTCGATCATCGAAGCTTCTCCTATGGTCAACAAAAGAATAGCATTCGGAGGGGATGAGGAGGATGACGACGAGGAGGAAGAGGAGCTAGAGGAGAAGGAGAAGGAGGAGAAGAAGGAGGAGGAGAAAAACAAAGAGAAGGAAGAAGAGAAACAATCAGCTGACTCGCTTGCTCTTGATATTTTCTCAATGGCTTATTTGAAAGTGGAGGGAGAGGGAGAGGGAGAGGGAAGGGAGAAGGAAAGGGAGAGGGAAAGGGAGAGGAGGGCGAGGGCGAGAGAAGAAGAGAAGCAAAGAGTGTGGGAGGAAGGAGGAGTGGAGTGGGAAGGAGGAGCGCTATGAGAAAAAGCCTTTTGGTGGCGAAATGGGAGGAGGGGAGGAGGGCAAGAGGGGAAGGAGATGGGAGACAAGAGGGAGAGAGAGAAGGAGCTCAGTCCTTGGTATTGAATCGCTCGCTTTTGAATTCAGCATACGACAAGGCGGGGCTTTTCATGGAGGCAAGAAGGGTTTCTTCGGCCATTTTGCAGCAATCCATTCTACACGACTACTACGCCTCCTCTCCCCGTCTCCCTTCCTCTCCCTCCCCTTCCCCCTTCCCCAATCCTCTTCCTCCTCTGCTTCCTCTTCTTTCATCTCTTCCTCCTTGTTCACAGACGCCCCCTCTACATCTTCCTCCTCCGCCTCCTCCTCCTCAGCATCTTCTTCTTCTTCTTCTTCTTCTTCTGGTAGGGCGGAAACTAGCCAAAAGAAGATATCTAGAAGAACCTCTATGGCATCTTCGAATAACAAAGCCAACAAGAACAAGAGCAAGAACGAGAAGAGCAACACCGCGACTTCATCAACAAACAAACTCACCAACACTCCCTCCTCTTCCTCTTCCTCTTCCTCCACTCCGAGACTCAGATCATCTGCACTCAGCTCTTCTTCTTCCTCCTCCTTCTCCACCCCCCAGAAAAAGAACTCTCACAGTGCAGCACCTGCTTCTCTTTCATCTTCTTCCTCTCTCTCCTCCTCACACATTCCCAGACACACCATCAAGTCTTCCTCTAGGGCTACTCCTTCCTCTTCCTATGTTTCCTCTTCTTCCTCTTCGAGAACAAAAAATCATCTTCTAATTCTTCGATGGGGTCAGCACCAGCGAGCAAGACGAAGCAGAAGAAGGAGAAGAGGAAGGAGAAGGAGGAGGAGAAGGAGAGGAAGGACCAGGTCACAACCTCTGGGGATGTTCGTGAATGGCTGAGATTATGTGATGGTGGGTCCTCGACAGAAGAGACGGAGCTGAGTGCCCTCCACAAAAACGAATCATCCGCTTCTTCTTCCTTCTCCTCTCCCCCTCCTCTTCCCTCTCCTCCTCTTCATCCTCTTCATCCTCTTCATCCTCTTCCCATTTCTTCACCTCCTCTTCTTTCGTCTCCTTCCAAGAAAAAGAGCTAGTCTTCTCCTCTTCTTCTCCCTCTTCTTCCTCTTTTCTCTCTCGTTCGACGAAGTGAGGAGTACTACTTGATCAGTGCTTTCCTTTCCCTTTCCCTCCTTTTCTTTCCTCTCCTCTCCTCTCCTCTCCCCTCCTCTCCTCTCCTTTCCTCTTCATTCGTTTTCTTTTGTTTTGTTTGATGGCACTTTTCAAAGTCTTTTGTTCCTTTTATCTTTTATCTTTTATCTTTTATCTTTCTTGCTTTGTCTTTTTTCTTTTCTGTTTCTCTTTTGTTCTGTTGTCTTCTTTTTGTTTTCTTTTACTACTGTTTTTTTTATAAATCCATTTATCTTGTTTCGTTTACCTTTAGTTTGCTTTTGTTGACCTGCATTCTATTCAATGTTCTTTGCGATCATTTCTTTCTTTGTCTTGGCATTGGCGCATGTAGATTCCTACGTTGGTTTGCTTTTCTTCGTTCATCAATCATCTACTCGCTTCCCTTTCCCTTTTCCCTATCCTTTTCCCTATCCTTTTCCTTTTCCTTTCTTTCGCTCACTTCCATTCGTTCGCATCAAACTATGGTTCTCCAAGCGTTTTCTCTGGTACTGAACCTGAGTTTTTTATTCCACTCCCATTTACTTCATGTCCTTCTGCACCCCCACTCGTCTACTTCACTATTAGTTTCACTCTTTTTTTCTAATTCTTATGTTTCTCTTTGCGTGGAGTATTTTCTCTAATCAGAAAATTCCGTGCATGCGATATTTGTCGCTTTTCAATTCCTACCGTGCATTTACGTAGTTATAAACCAGACTTATTCATTGAACCATAGATTTAAAATACACTAAAAATAAAAACAAAGGATACATAATTATTTCGGAAAAGAACGATATGGATTTATTAATTGTGGGAGAGAAGAAATCAACACATGTAGATGACTCTGAAAAGAAAAAGCCAAGCACGGGAAACGAGAAAGAAAAAGAAAAAGAAAAAAGAAGAGAAAAAAGAAAAATAAGGGAGGAAAAGAAAAAGAGAACAAGGAGAAACACGGGCATACACCGATTGACAATAGTTGTAATATTTTGACAATAGTTATAATATTTAACTTAGATATGACACGCGGAGATTAAATGGACGAGCTTGAGCGTATTAGACAGAGACCGAAGTGAGGACGGAAGGACAAGGCGCAGGGGGAGTAGGACAGGGCTTGGCATAGGCTCATATAAGTGTTTGTCAGGAAATGGAGCGAATGGGGGAAAAATAACGCTCTAAAGGTAAGGAATAGTGGGAAATGCGAGGGAAAGGGAAAGGGAAAGGGAAAGGAAAAGGGACACAGAAGAACACCAAACACTGGGGGTAGAACATTGAAAAGGTTTTCACGGAACGATAGTCGGTGAGATATTTCATAGAAAACAACGGAACAGACATATTCGGATTAGGAAATAAATTACTAAGCATTTGAGACGTAGGAGAAACGGTGGAAGGGACGGAGCTCCCACTTTAAAAAAGAAAAAAAGAATGGGTCGAGAAGGAAGGAGCTGAAGAAGAACAAGGAGGGAGAAGGAGGGCATTATCAAGAAGAGAAGAGATGGAGATAATGAGAAAAGAAGGCAGGGAGAAAGGACCCAGTTCGAGATGAATATAACGTTACTAAAGAATGCACATTTGATGGAGCACAGCACAAGAAAGAGTCCTGCGGGCCAATTACAAGTGGATAACAAAATATAAAATTAAGAAATAGGAAAGGAAAAGAACCATGCACATACGCTACTCGCATTTTAATGCACAAACAGACGACGACCTGTTCGTATTCACTCGGTCTGTTGATGTGAAGATATCAAGGCAGTTGTCGCAGATGCAAGGATGCGAGGTAGGGACATGCAATTATATATGTAGGGCGAAGGGAGGGCTATAGAGGGAGACTGTTGACGGAAGAAGAGAGGAGCGAGGGAGGGGAAGGGCGAAACACGCCCAGGTAACGACTACGTAACCGCACTTGACCCCACTCAGTGGAGTACGGATATACGGTGAACACATGCGAGGCTTACTCATCACTCCGACTGCGTCTCTCCATCTTCTCTTCTTTCCATCTTCTCCTCTTCTCTTCTCTCCTCTATCCTTCCTCCCCTTTTCGCCTTTCGACCCGAACCCACCCCCTCGATATGCACTCATCTCTTCGCCACGCATCGAGCGTTTGCGGACAAGATTTAACCATAAAAATATATAACCATATTGTGGGTAATCAACACAAAGACATCCAAATGGACAGACAAAAAACACACTTAATAACTTTTGTGTGGGTCTCATGAGCATATACACATGCATGCTTTCTTCTTTTTTTTTTTTTTTCTTTTTTGTTTTGTTCTTTCACTGTTTTTCTTTTCCTTTTGCTATTCACTTCTTCACTATCCATTAAAGGAAGAGAGAAGGGCAGTGAGAGGATAGCGACAGGGACACATGGGGTCTAAAAGGAAAGACGCTCGAGAGAGCAGTGGGAGGACGAGAGGGAGAGAGAAGGGGAGGAGGACAAGAGTGATATGAACATTAGAGAATGAGATTAAGGAGGGAAAGAAGAGTGAACATGAGAAGATGAACGTAAGGAACACAAGCAAGAGAGAGAACAGCTAAGGGTAGGAGAGAGGGAACAACACAGCGCAGAGACAACCGATAGCTCCAAACACACAGCTCATTCTCCTCTGACCCTACTCCTACTTCTGCCCTTACTCCCACTCCCACTCCCACGCATTGCCATAGCCACCTCTATTCTTTCTCCACCTCTACTCTTTCTCCACCTCTACCACTCCACCGCCTCAAGCTCACTCTACCACTCCCACCTCCACACGTGGTCCTCTGACCCACACTCCTTTCGGTGGAAGTATAGCAGGGCCTCCTCGTACGTCATTCCGTCGTATTTGAAGCGGAAGAGGTTCGGGCAACAACACTTGCTAGCGCAGGAGGAGGAGCAGTTGTTGGGTGTTCCGAGGAGGAGAGATGACGGAGTCATATCCCTCACGCTCATCCTCCAGTTCATCCACTGCGCCATGGATCCCTCCTTCTCCCAGTCCACCTCATCCCCATCCTCTGGAGGGGGTTCCTCCTGCTTCCTCTCCTTCTGCTTCCCCTCCTTCCTCCTCTCTTCTCCCTTGGTGTCTCCGTCCACACTGTGCCGCTCCTTCTCCCTCCCCCTTTCCACCTGACTTTCTCTCTCAGGGAGTTGTGGTGGACCTTCCTCTCGTCCACCTCCTCGTTCTCAATGTCCACCATCAACACCTTCTTCTTGAAGCCCAGCCCCCCGACCACCTCCATATCTACGTCACCTTCCTCAGCCCTATTCTCTATTCGTGGTTCTACCTTCCCCTCCACCTTTATTCTGCTGCGCTCCTCCTTCCCGTACTCCTCGTATTCCTTCACATTCATTTCCACCGTGTCTTCTCCTTTGTATTCGTCCCACTTGAGTTTCTTCGCTTTCTTTTCCTTCTTCTCCCTCCACTGAACACCGCCCTTCCCCACTTTCTTCTTCCCCCTACACTTACATGATTCCTTTCCTCTCTCTATTAGTTAACGTTGTCTTCTCCGTTGCCCCTCTCGTTTCGTGTGAGTCTGTCTCCTCCTTCATCTCTCCTTCCCCTTCCTATTCCTTCTCAGCCCCTCTCTTGTGTCTTCTACTGTACACTCTACATCCTCACTTCGCATTTCTACGCCCACACTTTCCTCCTTCTCCTTCTCCTTTCTTTCTCCGCTTCCTTTTTCTTCAACAGAGATAGAGGGAGGTTCATGAGGTTGTCAATATCCTTCTCAATTTGAATGACTGATTCCTGGGCTACAGGGAATGGAAGATATTTGTTTGCAAGGGAGTAGAGAGAGATGTCTGCGAGTAGGGAGGAAGGGAGTGAAGAGGAGGCGGGGGTAGGGGTAGAGGAAGGGGGAGGGGGAGAGATGGAGTTGGTTTCTTTGTGAGCTTGCTTGTGATGAGAGGGGTAGAAAAGGGGGGACACAAGGGAGGGTATAGACCTATAGTTAAGAGGGGTGGAGAGGGAGGCATGGAAGGAGCATGGAGAAGGAGGAGAGGAGGTGGGAGAGGAGGAGGGGGTGCGAAGGTGAGGTGGGGGAGGAGGCAGCAGAGGAGGAGGGAGAGACGGCAAAGGAGCTAGCATATCCCCTGGTAGCTTGAGTAATGCTGGACAACAAGTGAGATTCTGAGAATCTTGTCTTGCTAAGATTTCTTTTTCTCGTCTCTATCTCCCTCCTCGTCCTCTTCCTCTCGTCTCCCTTCCTCCCTTTCGCTCCTCCTTGTCTGCTCTCCTGCATTTTTTTGCCTCTCCTTCAGCTCTTTCCTGCCTCATCTCCTCCTCGTTTGCGATCGACACGGAGAAGAGTGGGGAAGGGGCCGAAGTAGAGGTAGAGGAAAGAGGAGCAGATGCAGATGAGGAGGCGGAGGGAGTGGAGAAGAAGGCAGGGATCAGAGAAGTCGATCCTGGCCATGTCCTTCTTTCGGGAGAAGGCGGAGAATAGGGAAGGGGGAGACGTTGGGGGAGATGCGAGGGAAAGCACAGACAGAGAGGAGGACAGAGTAGAGGGGGTAGAGATGTAAGAGGGAGGGCCTGGATACGGATATGCAGGAGTTAGTGGAGGAGAGGGCGGGGGAGGAGGGTTCAAGGGAGTAGAGGGGGGAGGAAGAGCAGACAGAGGAGGATGACTTTGTGGAGAGAGAGCGGTGCGTGTGGATAGTGGGAGAGAGGGTGGAAAGAGCAGCGATGCTGTTGAGGTTGATTTGAGGTCCATCTGCAGTTTCCTCTCCCTCTCTCCTTCACATTCCCCTAGCCCTTCCCTTTCTTTTGCTCTGTCTCTAGCCCCTTGCCTTCTCCGTTTTCTTCTTCGTCTTCTCCTTGTTCGATTCCTCTGCTCTGACTGCCTCCTTTTCATGATTCGGTGCGACTGTGTGCTTTGCAGAGTCTTTTTCGTCTCTCCCAACCTGCTTGCATTCATGTTCTTGACAAGTTCGTTGGTGATGAGTCCTCTGTGCTCGTTCACGAGTGAGGTAGGGTTGAAGTAGCAGAGACAGTCCACGATCACATTCTCAGCATCGTCACTAAACAAGACCCCAGCGTGACCCACTCCCCCGTCCACGTAATCTTCTCTCTTCTGCCTCTCGATCACTCCTATCCCAGCCTCTCTCTCCATCCTCTCCGCTACGCTCTCTTCCCAGTCCTTTTCGTCTCCGTCCTCCTCTCCCTTCTTGTGAGTGAGACCCCTCTGCATTTTCTTGGTGGTAGGTGGCTTCTTCTCATCCTCTCCCACACTCACCAACCGCACTCTGTGAGTTACGTTCTGCAAGTAGCTCCTGATATGCCTGGCAGGGACAATGTCGTCCTCCTCAGCCACGACGACTGCGCTTCCGTTGGGGATCTCTTCATGCCACATCATGCACTCCCACCACCAGATGCTCCGGGCCAAGCTGTGCGCAATGAAGAGTTCTTGTTGGAGGAAGTAGCGTATAAACTGGAACACAGGGCGACGAGGGGGGCAGCGGAGGAAGCGGAGGGGACCGTCGAACTGGTGAAGGAGAAAGCACACAGGGTCGATGAGGACGACCCTCTCCACCATTTCCTTCCTCAGCTTCAGGCAGTGCGTGACGAGGAAACTTCCGAAGGAGTGCCCGATGAAGACTCCGGTTTCATGACCATGACGTTGGAGCATCGTCTCCAGATGACACACGTTCTCTGCGGGTGAGGGGATCTGCTGATCGAACATGAGAGAGATGTAGTCCAGCTCCGGCATAAAGATGTCCTTGTGGGGAAACCTCCTTGCGATGTGAGCAGCAGTCTTCCAGTAGGGCCACACTCCCAGTCCGATTCCGTGGATCAGCACTAGGGCTCCATCCCTCGTCTCCGCCTGCTCGGTCGAGTTGAGGTACTTGTAGTGTAGAACGTCTTTCTCAGTCACGGTCAGTCTCTTCTTCCCGGGCACTGTGATCCCATCACAGAGAGTGACGAAACGACGGTCATCCGCCTCTTCTTGTTGCTCGGTCCTCTTAGCCACACTGGCCTTGGTAGAGTCGGGTTCCCCGCGAAGGTCTTTGTTGAAGAGCTTCACTTGTGAGTGGAAGTGATGCTTGTGTGCTTCACATGTTCTCACATCGCAGTGCCTGTGCGAGTACTCCAGCCTGAGTCCGCGGTGGTCTTCCAGCGTGTCTTCGTCGATCTCTTCTCTCTCCAACACGGCGCTTCTCTTCTTGCCCACAGCATTGTTTGTCTTCCCCAAGCTGTTCTTACTCCCTTTACTTCCCTGCTTCTGAGCCTTCGCATCTTCAATGCTGATTTCTTCATCTGACTTGATCTTATGGAAGGCCTCTCTCACCCAGTACGAGCTCACCTTTCCTCCAATCTTAGAAATCCTGAAGAAGGCCCTCCATCCAGTTAGTTCTTCTCCTCTCCTGTCTACGACAACCCTCTTGAACCCTCGAAGGTACATGAAGAGCTTTCCGAAGGTAACTCCGAACCCCACAACGAAGAAATACACGAACATAGGTTTGTGCTCGACGTCAAGGGGATCCACCGTCGTGTTGGGAGGGAACAACGAGGGCTTGATTGTCACTGTGCTCTGTGGGGGCAAGGGACAGGGGGTCGGGCATGTGCAGTGGGCAGAGGGGACGTTGGCGGAAGAAGAGGGAATATGACACCCGGGAGAATAGTCAGATGAGTAGGGTTGCTTTATGTACTTGGACGGGTCAATGGAGGGCAGAGTGGTCTTGAACTCCTTCTCCAGCGAGTGGATCAGTGACCGAATCTCCTTCATTTCTTCATCCTTCACCTGCGACCTCTTCTTGTTGTAGAACATACCAGATAACCACTCTTCAATGTGTTCACGGGGGATGTCTGTGACGTGGGTGCCCCCAAACCACTCAGAAAGAAACATCTCAGGAGGGGCGGGGGAGGAGAGCACGTGCTCAATCACACGCCTCATCTGCATCCGCATCCTCACCTTTCTCTACCCACCGGTACTCGGTGCCTCGATTGGTTCAGCTCGTGTCTCTTGTACAGGTAGTAGAAGTAGAACCCAATTTCGATCACTGCGTAGAAGTGGAAGACCCGGAAAACATGTGGGGAAGCAGGGGGTGAGGTCGAGGACAAAGGCTCTGTGGCCTGCTTTCATGTAATCGTACACCCACCACAGTGCACTTGCGGGAAAGGGTTGACACAGACAAGGATGTATTGGAAGCAACAGGGGCGGGGAAGTAGGGGAGAAAGAGGTTCATGATTCTAAAGAAGTAGGACCTGGTGGGGATGTAGCAGTACCATGCGTGAATCAAGACTATCGTTCCAATTGGAATAAACAGCCGAAGCAGGAAGATTGCCAGCCACGCCAGAAACCCTGCAACCCACTCTGCAGTCCAGGCCTTGGTGATTCTCTTGTAGGGTGTGCTGAACTTTCTCATCATGTACGGCATGATCACATTCTCGGTTTCTATATTGTCTGCACACGTGGGCATGCTCTGTTTTCCTCTTTCTCCTACACGAAGAGTTCAATGAGGGAACTGAAAACCATGGCTTTTTGACTTCCAGGTTTGGACATAGATTGGGGGAGTAGGACTGTCCTCTTCTTCCTCCTCCCAACGATGAATTATATTCGGGAGGTGTGGACAACCATCCGGACATTTAGGGTGGTCATTCTAAGCACATAAGCGTATAAATAACAGTAAGAATATATTTCTGCAGTGAGAATTAGTTCAACAAAAGGTAATTCTTCACTAGTTTAAAGAACATCCTCCCTATTCACTAAGTATTGTTTTCTCAACAACAAATCTCGCTACAAATGCGCCTAGTCTCACTTGAACAACTAAGACATCTTTTTTATGTTAAGAAAGCAAGCTTGAAGATGAACTTAATCAATGCATTTATGCACCAAAATAAAGAATTATATTGAACATATTATCAACAATCTATACAACTATATTTGGCATAGGGGAAAAAAAAAACAAATCAACATCTTTCAGGTAAGGGATGCAACTTAAAGAACAAAAAGAAACATAAAGATATAGGAATAATTCGACAGTAAATAGTAAAATGAGTAAACAAACATAATAACACTTGAAATACAAGTACGTGCATCTGAGTGTGCATGCCACATTTTTAGTTTAACTGTTGCATTGCTCCATTTTATAGTTTAGCTTCATTTTGAAGGCATCCTGTGACCTTCGACCGTCAAAATTCTGTTTTAAAGAGAAAAATTCACTCAATTATACAAGAAATCACGTCGCATTAATACAAGTTCCCAAAAAAAGGACGAGCAGCAAATAAACTCGTACACACATATATTCCGCTTCTTCATATCTGGTCCTTATTGAGGACGCCTTATTTGCCCCTCTTCAACTCACATGTTGCTTTTTCTTGTGAGTCATGTACTCGTCTTTTTTTTTTTTTATTTGCGTTAGGGTTTTCTTGTATAAGATACTCAATTCCACAAGGTCTAATATATAAAAAATTGGTCATGCCATTACTGTGTCTCCAGATTTTGGTTTTTGTTCGCTCTATAAAATACTATCATGCTTAAAAACCAATAGGTACAGTAATGCAGATCTCATAATAGAATGTCAACTATTTGGGAAAAAATGAGTGCATGCATTGAAAAAAAGAACAAAAAAGAATAAATACTCTTTATTGGAGTACTGTTCACTAAACCGGTGACAGAATTTATCGTAATTAAAACTGCAACTAACTGTAGCCCAACATCTAGTAGTCATACATATAATATAATATAAATAAATACTTTTGTCACGGGTGCCTACTAGAGATATTCGGGAAATTTGAATGCACACGAGAGACATTCAAGTGAAGGATTCAACAGTTAATCTTTAATATTAAACCGTATAATCTAAACATGTCAATCGAGCCGAACGCACAAATACAAGCTATCATTGCCCCTTCCATGCTTTCTGCAGACTTTGGTATTCTTGCCGTCGAAGCTGAGAAAATGGTAAATGCGGGATGTGATACTCTTCATGTCGACGTGATGGATGGGTAGGTCATTTATTCAACGTTCAATGACTTCATCATCATACTAGAACCATACAATTTCCATGTTACATGTTCAAGTTCTTATGCACGCTGCATGATTCCTTTCTAACGTTTTTTGCGCGTTTTATTCTGGTTGCTTTTTAGACACTTCGTCCCCAATATTTCTTTTGGAATCCCTGCTGTAGCAGGGCTTCGTAAGCACACCAAAGCTTACATGGACTGCCATTTGATGGTATCCAACCCTGAACAGGTATTCGAATGTTTTTTTTACACCTTCTTAAACCCCTTCCCTCCCACATTTTTTTTTTCACAAGTATTATCTTTGATTATATTTCATTCTCGCCCTGTTTGCTAACTTGAAAAATTCTATGACTCCTCACTCAACAGTGGGTGGAAGAGTTCGCAAAGATCAAGGTGAATGGATATACTTTTCACTATGAAGCCACGAGTAAGTATTCATTAACTTTATGTTTAACGTGATGCCCATTTTTGCTTAGAAATTGTTGACATGTGTGTCAGGATCAGGGTTATCGTGTGATGACGCTTGAGTGTGTATATCCTGGACTAAGAATCTATGTTCCCCGCATATCTGGACTTTATTCCTCTTCACAGAAAACCCTTCTGCTTTGCTGAAAGAATCCAATCTCTGGGAATGCACGCGGTGAGTTGCGATCAAGCTCCAAGACCAGCGCAGAAGAGGTGTTCAACTCCGGATGCTTGGACAAGGCAGACATGATCCTTGTGACGACTGTTGAGCCTGGATTCGGAGGACAATCTTTCATGGGAGACATGATGGACAAGGTAAAGTTCCTCAGAGCCAAGTTTCCCCACAAAAACATTCAGGTCGATGGAGGTCTCTGCAAGGGACACCATTGCCGCAGCTGCAGATGCTGGAGCCAACGTTATCGTGTCTGGGTCTGGAGTCTTCAAAGACAAGGACCCTCGCTGATGCTATCCTGTTCATGAGGAACACCGTCAACGATGCTATTGCCCATTCTACTGCGTAAATAACTCGCGCCTTCACAACAAACCACTGGCAATATAATTTATCCGGATACGTTATTTATTTGAAACGTGCACTCTGTACAATGCGTAAGTAAGTTACCCCCCCCCTTTCGTTTTTTCTTTTTGAAATTGTGTGTTTTTTTTTATTTCCTCGCGTTTTTCAAAGTTAGGATGTGAGAACCTAGCAACAACTTTCTTTACCACGCTTCACAACAGACGATGTACATTTTCTTTACAACAAGCATTAAATATTAGCTGTAGTAAATAACTTATCATTTCCACGTGATTGAACCCAAATCAATAAAACAAGAGTCACTCCCAATATACACACACTGTGCGCTAAACAAATATGCTATTTGCTGTTCCGCAGTGTTCTTTTGTCATACATCAGATTTACCTCATGCCACCCGCCTCAATTCGATTTCTCTCTATGTTTTTTCTGATCTAGGCAAAAATGCCTTTTTTATAACTAAATATTATGCATAAATGCATTTCTTTATACTCCACACATATCTTACTTTTGACATATTTACCGACGCAAAAAAAAGAAGGTGAGCACAGCATGCGAATACTCTTGCCAAAGGTAACACCCCCAAACATTTTTGGAATGACAACAGATAAAACAATAGAAATTAGACAAAAGTACACAATCAAAGCAGTTTATTATTATCACTTGCAACTGCATAACGATGCGGATAAGGATTCATTTCGAGACGGTTGTTTTTTACAAGCCTTCAGAAAGAGAGAAAACACAATGCTATGACACGAATGAGGGAAAAAAGGCGCGTGATTAAGCAATGCTATTCAAATTGTTTATTCATTATGAATATACTTTCGATAGAATTCATTTTTCAAACTATGGAGTCAGATTCAACCCTGAATCAACAGCAATAAATAATCTACCGAATACATTAAACTAACTCGTAGTGCTGTCAAAATAAACTCGAAATATGTGTTTGAAAAAGTCAGGTATGCTTGGCCAAAGAACGAGAATCAATATACAATATTGAATTACATATATAATTATGAATATTGCGGTGGTTTTTTGTTTCGTATCTCTGTGCTATTCTTCGCCGCATTTATAAACGAGAAGAAACGGTGTTTATCTAGTGTCGATCTCTTCATAATGCAGGGAAACGAGTCAACCGATTATAAGTTGGTAAGTCGTTGTATTCCATCCACTGAATTTGTGCTTTGCGAATTCTTTTCGCACTATCTATTCGTGCAGTTTAAAGCGAAGAGGCTGCGCATTTGGTGCTGCTGCGCCTGCCCCATTCCTCTATCTTTTCATGTATTTCCCTGACCATATTTTACATTAACAATCATTGAACTCTCAAATACACGGTTAGTCTAACAAACCCTTGCCACATTCATATAAACATTCTACTTAATTTTGCCTACAATCCGGAAAACAACTGCCAACTAATCCACTCTACTCTCATAGGTGGTTTTGGGAGGAGGAGGTGTAGGAAAGAGTGCATTGACTATTCGTTTGGTCACTGACAGCTTTCTGGGAGACTATGATCCTACCATTGAGGACTACTACAGAAAGCAGGTGATGATTGATGGTGAGACTGCTTCTTTGGACATATTGGACACTGCTGGACAGGACGAGTTCAGTGCCATGCAGGATCAGTGGATGCGCGACGGAAAGGGTTTCCTTCTCGTGTACAACATCACCTCTGCTCAGACTTTCGCTGAAGTGCGCTCCTTGTATGACAAGATTCTCCGCACCAAGGACACCGACAAAGTCCCTATGTACGTATTCCTATAGATTGTCACGCTTGTTCTTTTTTTATCCTTTTTTTTTTTTTTTTTTTTCGCTTGACCGTTGTAATTCCATTTGTTTTATTTGATTGTCTGCAACACGTTTTTTATTTGGTAGCTTGCATTTCGTACCGTCTCCATATACTATCGTTTATTCGTTGCGTCATGTCAGGAGCTCATGTATTTATTCGCGTGTTTTTTTTTGTGTTACTTCATTTCTCACTACTGTGTTCGTGCGCACATTACTTTCTTAACACAACACCGTTATACTTTTACAAATATGGCTAATGTAATAATCCAACTCATTGTTTTACATTTATCTCGACATGTTCCTTCATTCTATAATGCCTTTCCCGATGCATACCATTCCTTACGGATTGCTTGGCGTATTGATTCTTTTTCCTTTGTGCGTGGCTCTACAGCGTCCTCGTCGGAAACAAGTGTGATTTGAAGGACCAGAGACAGGTCGACATCGCTGAAGGACAGGCCCAGGCAAAGCTGTGGGGATGCCCCTTCTACGAGACCTCTGCGAAGATCAAGTTGAACAACGAGATTTGCTTCTTCGAGTTGGTGAGGGAGATAAGGAAGACAAAGGCCCTCCCCAAGAAGCCCCAGAGGAAGTGCACTATTTTGTAAACAAGCTCCCGCAGAAATAAGTGCCTCTGGTTTTAATTGTTCTATTTTATTTTTGTCGGTTGCTGCCGAATCTAATACTCTTGCTGTTTTCTGCATCCGTCCCATTCTTCGCTTTGTAGTCTTCCGCAACGGTCATTTTCAGTTTACCATGCTTTTGACACACGTCTTTAGTGTTTCGCATAGTACATGTGTTGAGTCAAATGATTTTATGAGATATATATATATATGCATGCTCGTTGTATTCATGCTTTTTTTTTTTTTTTTTTTACTTGCGTTTTTTTTGTGCGTTGTCTAGTTCTAAATGTGTCTGTAGTGTTCTCTCCCATGGTTTTGATATATAATATGCTTAGCGAAATAATATACAACCTTATTACTATTACTATTGGTATTATTATTACGTCCTCTATTGTACACATCCAGATGCATCTAATATTATTTAGTGACATTTATTTCTCTACTGTAACTTAAGTTCCCTATCCCTTTAGTTCTGCTCTCTTATCTATTTCCTTTCCCTTGCTTGTTGGAACTTTTTTTTTCCCCCTTGCTTTTGTTTTTATATATATGTCGCATTGTGTGCGTGTGTGTCTGGGCTGGTTTTTTTGCTTGATAATGTTTGTATCTCTTTTTCTTTTCTTCTTGTTAGATACACACATCTCTTGCTTCATGCCTTTTGATTTCTTCTTGCTGTGCGTGCAAACTTTTTTTTTGTTCGCTATGCTCGAGGAAAAAAAATGTGTCAATGAGAGAGTATTTGGTAATGACTACCTTAACCAAACCTATTAAACCCTTCTATTTGTAAAGAAATTCTTTTTATTTCATCTTCCCTAAGACTACTTATTCTTGTACACAACCAACACATATGAATTGATTTAACCTGTATGGGTAGGCTGTCTCTACGCATGAGAGGTGTGTTTGCGTATGCAGAAAGTAAACTATGCTAATGCGCTGTTTATGACTAATCCAAATATAGCGTTCGCTCCGGGAATTCAATAGAGCCTGAGACACTTCTCAATTTGAGTACACGATAGCCGAGTCAAGCGAGTCACATGCTTTATTTCTTCGCTTTCTTGCATGCCAATCTTTTCTCTAGACTTCACACTCAATTTGCATCTGAAGAAAGGGCTCTAATGTTATCCCATCCCAAACAGTTTCCCGTACGCCTATCCGTGGAACGCTTTTACTTACTTCTTTTCTTTCGTTTTGTTGTTCTTTTTTTTTTCGTACGCTCATGCCCACTTAAACAGACGAGCTCAATTGACCTTCGGATACAATAGACTTATCTTTCTAGCGCATCCTACACATATTCAAGTTATTTAAAAACACTTACATGCATTTATTCTGAAGATGTTTTTGTCATTGAAGTTGTATCTTCAGGAAATGTTAGGTTTCCTGGAGCGGTGGGTGACTACTATGTTCATGTACTCCATCGCAATGATCTACCGATTCTTTTCTTCCAGTGATGAATACACCAAAGCTACAATCGGTGACGAACATTCGTCTCAATGCAGAAAAACCAGGTATTTTGGAACATCTATATGCGCCTGATATTCATCGTCTGCATCACCTTGCTTATGCAAACATATATTCTTTCTTCTACCTCATTCGTACCTCTTCCTTTCATCTCTGCTATTCCCCTTTCTTATACGAGTATTCCATTTCACTTTATTATTATTTATTCCAGGCAATCTGTGAGCGATGTTTCTCGGTCTGTATGGAGACTGTGCCCTAGAGCAGGATCAATTAACAGCTTGAAGTTGAGCCAGGAGTATCTTTCTGCACCGGAGTGGAGGGAGGGTAGGAGGCAGGTGCAGGTCAAAGTCATGGCAATTGGACTTAACTTTGCGGATTTGTTTTCGGTGCAGGGTGGTTCGATTCCCTGCCCCGATAGTTCATTCATCCCTGGGATTGAATTCTCAGGAGTGGTCCAGACGGTGCCCGAGAACGCGACGAGGAGGATGAGGAGGAGGAAGGTGGAGAGGAGTGGAGGAAGGGTAGGCAGTGGAGGAAAGGGAGGAGCGAAGAAGGCGTCTGATGGTGACACTGGGTATGGAGAGTGGGAGGACGCAGACTCCGACTCGGATACGTCTGATGAGTTCGATTACATGTACGAGGATGCGTGTAGGTTCAAGGTGGGAGACAGGGTCATGGGAGTGACCAAGTTCAACGGATTCTCGACTGTCCTCAACGCCGATGTGAGCCTTTTGCGTCCTCTGCCTTCCTCCTGGACCTTCGTTCACGGTGCTTCTTTGCTAGTGCAGCTGTTGACGGCTAGGGTACGCAGTAGACGTGGTGGGGAGGGTGAAGGAGGGGGATGTCGTCATGGTCCACTCCGCTGCAGGAGGGGTAGGAGTGTGTGCGATCGACGCATGCGTGAAGAGAGGAGCGTTTCCTATTGGGACGGTGTCTTCGAAGGAGAAGGCAGATGTGATCTTGAACGCCTTCCCCTCCCTCTCCAAGGCTCAGCTCATCGTCAGAGAGCAGTGCACGAGGGTCCACCCCCGCTTTCCTTTCCTTAAGTATGCGGTCTACTCATTCCTGGCACCCATCCTCCGTCGCTTTAGGGTAGTGCTTGGGTGGTCCGTATCTTCCTCCCTCCTCCACCTCCTCCTCAGAACCGTAGACCTCATCGCTCCATACGTGGATTCCATGCTGCTCTATCCCCTCCTCAAGGTTCTCTCCTGGCCCTCCTTCCGCATCCTCTCCTCATTCCTCGGACTCCGATCGAGACTCTGCAAAATCTCCTTCTCCTCTGCGCTAGACAGGGCTCTGAATGCGGTGGAGAGGCAGAAGAGGAGGCGGAGGAAGGGACTGCCCCCCTCTCTGCTTCTGTACTAAGGTCGGACGATGGAGTTTATGAAGATGATGACATACTGAGAATGATGTGGGAGGAACAGGATGAAATTGAGGATGCGAGAGAGAGATACAGGGCGAGACGTAGGAGGGACAGAACGATGAGGAAGGAGGGAGCTGATCACCACTCGATAGGATTGTTCGAACAAGAGAGGGAGAGGAGAGGACAGTGAAAGCGTGAGGGAGGAGGGGGCAGAGGTGAAGAATGAGAAGGGTGAGAACAAAGAGAAATACGATGAGGGGCAAGGAGGAGAAGGTGACGAGAATGGGGTTGCAAAGGAGGAGGAAGAAGGGGATGAGGAGGAGGAGGAGGAGGAGGAAGAGGAATGCTACATGAAGGACTACATGTTCTATGAGGAGTTGAAGAGATCGAGTATGGGCTGAGATCGAGAGGGAGAGAGGGGGACAAGGACAGGGAGAGAGAGAGGCAGAGGGAGAGGGAGAAGGAGAGGGAGAGGGAGAGGGAGAGGGAGAGGGAGAGAGGCGGACACAAGGAAACAGGAATAGGACTGGGAGACTCAGACAGGTGGCGCGGGAGAAGAAATTGAAGGAGAGAGATGCGGTGGATGGCACATGGAGGAGCCACAGACTCTGACTCATTCGACTCGACTTCTTACAGTGAAAGTGAAAGTGAAAGCGAAAGAAGCGAGAGGGAGAACCAGAGGGAAAGCCATTGGGGGAGTGAGGAGGGGAGCAGAAGGGGAATCGGGATGGAAGGAAGAGGTGAGGCGAAGGGAGAGAGAGGTGGGATCGACGTGAGCATCGACTCTCTGTTGGGTCCTTGGTTCGCTTCCGTCTTCTCTCGCCTTAACTCAATGGGAAGAATTATCATCTTCGGAAATGGGTCCTACGCATCTTACTCTGAGTCACCTGACTACCTGCATGCAGCAGATTCTTTTCTCTCGCGGTCCCCAGTGGACCCAATGGATCTCATCCCCCGCAGTCTCAGTCTCACTGCGTTCAACCTCATCACTCTCTTCGACGACATATACACTCTCTCACCCCTACTCGACTCTATCGCTGCCTCCTACTTCTCTTCCGAAGACCACGCTTACACTGCCAACGATGCACCCGCGAACAAAGAACTAGGACTCACGCATAATCAACTCAACAACTGCAACAACAATGACAACAACAATGACAACAACAATGACAACAACAACAATGACAAGAACAGCGGGAACAAGAACAAACACAAGAACAACGGCCAAGAAGAGAGGAAGAGGCGCGAAGAAAAGAAGAGAGGATCTAATGGGTCGAACGCATCAAACACAATCAAACAAAGCATGACCTCTTCTCTGCCTTCGTTGCGCAGCCCCCCGTCTCTGGATCCTCTACGCCCCCCCGTCCTCCGCCTCCTCTTCCTTCCCTTCTTCCGCCACCAACTCTTCTCCCTCCTTCCCCCTCCCCTCTACTTCTGTCTATTCCCTTCCCTCCTCCTACTCTTCTTACTCCATTCCCCCCTCCCAACCCCTCTCTTCCTCCCCCTCCCTGCCGCCACTCCGCCTCACTCCTACTCGTTTGTGAAGTCATATCCTTCAACCCCCAAGACCAAGCACTCCTCTTCTTCTTCCTCTTCTTCCTCTTCTTCTTCTTCTCTATCTGCTTACACCCGATCTCCTCTCGCTTCTCAGGCACTGGCCCTCTTCACGTCCTCTGCCTTCACTTCCCCCTCCACCTCCCCTTCCCCCCTCACCTTCTTCTCCCTCTTCGCCTTCCATGTTCTCCTCCACACTATCTGTGTCTGCTGCACCCGAGCCTCTCCCGCCTCTTCCTCCTCTCGTTGCTGCAACCTACCCTTTTTCTGCTATTCCTGATGCTCTCAGAGCTCTTCAAGGAGGAAAGACAGTGGGAAAGATCGTTATTTTACTAGAGTAGTCGTAGTTTACATGCACTAATGCGTGCCTAATGCGACGTGTATGCCAACCTTTTTCTGTCCGTTACTATGTGCTCTATGTTATTAATCTTAATCGTTAAATCTCCTTCCTATTCATTTTGTAAATGTAATATATATCATCCTAGTGTTGAGGATGTGTGTGTGGCACACGCTGTGTGCACTAGTTTTATTTTGATAAATCGAAATAAACACAAAATAAACACGAAATAAATACCAATAACTGAACGGCAGTAGCGTGGGGGAAAGTCGAAGACTATACACAGATACTCATACAAAGATGCACATGCACATGAGGTTACATGTTCATCTGTTCTTCATCCCTGCACTTTTATTTCTCAAATTGAGAAATCACTAGATTGCTGTCGTTCTTCTCTATCTTTACTGCTAGCGAATTATTGAGAGTTTATGCAAAACAAAATAATCTATGCTTCCTATTGCAATATTCAGAACTTGAATCAATATACCGCTGTAATAGTTCACGGGTTTCCTACTTGGTTCCGGAGTACTACTCCCCCAAAGTCCCCGAAAAGTGATCTTGAGCACATGCGAATTTAAAAAATCAAGTTAATGACTGCAAGAACTGAACACACTATACATACTATCATTTATATATTGAATTATTATTGCCTACATGTGTAGTTACACTAGAATACATTTTTATGGCTGAAGCTAACGTGCAATCTCGTTCTCACTGACCCAATACATATTCACAATCAATCACATTCTCCGCGTTTCTTGTTCAGCTACTGCAATGCAACCTACTCGAGCAATGGCTGTTCGCCCTGCGAACATCCCTACGATCTCAACGACGGTAGGAAGGGATGGGTACCAGACTCCCTTGATTGACCAGGCACTGAGGGACAATGGACCAGTGAGAGCTGTGTATGACTACGCGAACATGGAAGCTTTCTTCGAAAGTGAATACCTCTTCAAGGTGCTTACGTTCATCCTCCTTGTCAATAAGTCTGTCAAGGGAAAGCTCCAGAACGAATTGTGTGAGCCTTCCGAGCTGTCCAAGTCGGTGAGTGGTTTCCTGGAGCGTTCGAAGGAGTGGATAAGTGAGATTCCTGTCGTGACACAGAACCAGCGCTTCGGAAACCAGGCCTTCAGGGTGTGGTACAAGCGGATGATCGACCAACTGCCCTCCGCCATCTCCCATGCCGTCAACCAGGCTGAGAGCAGTGGAAAGGTGCTCCGCGCAGACAAGGAAATAGTGATAAGTGAGGCGACGGTGTACATCTTGGAGTCGTTTGGAAATCCCACGAGGATTGACTATGGAACGGTAGGGCCCTATCACTGATTTATACACATTCGCGTGCATCCGAATCGTTATCTGTTCTCATCGGGACACATTGCTGTATGCACATCTGAGCACTATACATGTGGGGGCACACCCATACGATGTTGATGACGTGCATACATGATTGTGTGTAGTTCTCGATAGAGTAAGACAGACATTGAGATTGAAAAAAAAAAAACGTTTTAAGAGAGTTGTAGATGAATGAAAGAGGGTCACAGATGGGTGGAAGAGGGGGTAAGATGAGAGGGAAGGGGTGCTGGCGGGGAAAACGAGGCGCTAAGAGGGCGTACTGCGATTGAGACGTACTGCGACTGAGAGAGGATTGTATGACAGAGCGCACGATGAGGGAGGAGGAAATAAGAGTCTATCATGAGAGTGAAGAGGGGAGAATGGATGCTACGAAACCTTCTTTCTTCTCGATGTTGCTAATCATTTCTATGCTTGTTCCTTGGCCTCCTTGTTTCTCTCTACCCTCTTTCTTTCCCTCTATTCCCTTCTCTCACCCACCTCCCCTCTTTCTCCCCCAGGGCCATGAACTAGCTTTCATAACATTCCTTGGAGTGCTGTACTACTCCGGCGTGATCTCCGACTCAGAGCTGGCATCTACGGCTGTCCATCTCATTTCCTCTTACTTAACCCTGATGAGAGAACTCCAACTCGTCTACTGGCTAGAACCAGCTGGAAGCAAGGGGGCATGGGGATTGGACGACTATCAGTTCATACCTGTAAGCACCATCACTATCTATCCACCACCACTATCTATCTGCTACGCACCACGATACTTACCTAACCTCTAGCAGCTCACTATATCTTACTCCTCGTAGCTTACTCATCGGGTGTTTCTTTTGTTGACAATGCAGCATGCACATATATATACATACACATACGTTCACCCATCACCCCTATCTGCGATGTATTGCACACACAATACGCAACTCACTATGTCTATACACATACATGTACGTACACACATATGCGACTGACTGCGTTTCCTTCGCTATGCCACTGCATTGCCCACCATTCGCCGTTCCTTTTCCTTATCTCCCTCCCTTCCCTCCTTAGTTTCTGTGGGGTTCCTCGCAGTTGTCCCACAGAGATGAGTGTGCTGTGCCTTCGGACGCGATAACTGACTGCGACCGATCGATCGCTCTTTTACAGGGAAACTCTCTCTTCGTTGGTAAGACATATCTCACTCCCCCTCCTTCCTTCCCTTCCCTTTCTTTCCTTTCCTTTCCCTTTTTTTCGCTCTTCCCTTCCTTTTCTCTCGCCTTTATTCATCTCTTTCCCTTCATTCTTCTCTCTTCTTTCCCCGTCTCTCCTCTCTCCTCTCTTCTCTCTCCTCTCTCCTCTCCCCTCTCTCTCATGTCTCTCTCTCGCCCCCTTATTCCTTTCCCTATCTCTAACCCACTTAAAACAATTCCCTACATGTTTGTGATCTCTCCCCTGACCCCTTCATTTCGCCCCGCCTACCCTCCTTCCCCCCCTCTCATTTCTTCCCTTTCCCCCTCACTTCCCTTTCCCCCTTGCTTACCCTTTTTTTTTTTTTTTTTTGTCCAGATGCCCTTGCGTTTGTGTTGAGGATGAAGACGGCTCCCCTGTGTGAGTCCTCGCCCATGTTGTTCTCCCTGTCTGAAGTTGGTTCGTGGGATCTCCTTAACAACGGGCTCATGAAGATGTATGGAGGAGAGGTTTTGACTAGGTTCCCTGTTGTACAACACATCCTGTTCGGAAAAATCCTCTCCTTCTCCCCTTACCAGACAAAGCCAAAATGAAGCAGCTCATTGACCTCTTCCACATACAGACCAAAGTGTCTCGACCCTCGTTCCCCATCCGAATCTGATCAGTCGCTCTCTTCTCAGTTCTCTCGCTTCCCCCACCTCTCTCTCTTCCCCCACCTCTCTCTCGTCTCAACGGTCTCTTCCTGAACCACCTCCGCATCTTTTCTTTCTTCTTGAGTCAGCTGCGGTCTCGAACTTCTACTCCCTTCCTATTCTACGGCCCCCACCTCCCTCTTCTCTGCTGTGATCCTCACTTGTATCGCATAAACATGGACAAGGCATTAGGTCCTCTGTCATCTACGCACTATCCTCTGCACCACACGCACTCAACGAGGTTAAATAGGGTCCCTTGCCTTCGTTAGCCGTGCTCAATCTTCGCACTTACACCTATTCACCTGTATATATAATTAATCTGCCTTTTCGTCCTTTCTTCATCGTATCTCATGAGATGGCTGTGTACCTACTGCTCTCCTCCTCCGCCCTCCTTCCCCCTACCCTGGCTCCTGATCCACCGCTTCTCCTTCTCTTTAGAAACGTGTCACAGAGGACCGATGTTCCTGTCCACTGTTCTCTCCTTGGGGGAAATGCAAACAATGCTGCTTTCGTTTAATAAACAAAAATATACCACATCTAACATCCACATGCCCAGAACATGCTACTACAGACCAATCCACATTGGTCTCGAATTCAACTTAAATTTGAACCAGTTCAATTCGAATGGGTTTTTATTTGAAATGAGAAACAGAAATAAAAAAAAAACGAGAGAAAGGATAGAGAACACAAAACAGACAACAAAAAAGGAGTCCTACAACCCACGATAGAAGACGTGGGAACACACAAACAGAACTGACTAGGCGGTTTCTAAAAAACAAGACGCACTGCTACGGAATTAAGGAATGAAACATTTGGGTGCCTTTTCAATGCACAATTAAATCACACACCTGCGGGGGAGTGTGCTACAGCCAGAGACTTAAGGAGAAGCCTCGAGTGACGGAGAGGGATGGGGAAGACAAGGAGAGATAACAGAATGTCTTACAGACGAACAATGCAGAGGATCAGAGAGGAATAGAGGGAAAGACAGACAGCTACTCTGCTCGCTCATTTTCCAGCCTCGAACCTCTCTAGTTCTGCAAGATATTTCTTGGGCACTCCGACTTTCTCTAGTTGAGACAGTTCGAGTGCTTTCGCCCTCATCAACGCCTGCTTCTCCATCGCACTTTGTTTAGCGTAGACCAATCCATCTGACAGAGTCTTTGCCCTCTCCTCCGCCTTCGACTTCCTCGTAGCAGCCATTTGCGCCTCTAGTTCCCTATTGTAAACGCTCCTCCTCCTCTCTTCCTCCTTGATTGTTTTCTCATGCTGCTCTACTAACTTCCTTTCCTCTCTGATGTTCCTCAGCCTTTCCTCCTCGCTCGCCTGGCGCTCTGTCAGGAGCTTATCAGACTTCCTCTTGAGCTGTTCTTCCCTCGCCACGGTGAGCATGAGCCTCACTTCGTTCTGCTTCTTTGCTTGTTCCAGAAGACTCTCTCTGTACTGCCTGTCCTTCTCTTCTTGGTATCTCCTCGCTCTAACCCGCATCCACCTCACTCTGCCTGTCGATTGCCCTCTCCTGCGCTGCACGAAGCCTCGTGATCTCCTTCTCCTTTTCCTGCTTGATTCTCTGTTGTTCTTCCTCTTTGGCCATTTCGCTCAACTGCTTCTCTTTCAAATACTCCGCAATGCGGATGTATTCGTCTGCCTCCTCCTGCTTCTTCTTCTGTTTTAACAGCTCCTGCTCATGGTTAGCCCTTTGGATGTCCTCCATCAATCTTCTAGACACTTCTAGCTTCTGTTTCTTGATTTCCTCATCCTTTTTCTTCTCCATCTCCATCTTCTGTAGCAGCATAAGCCCCTCCTGTCTCCTCACCTCCTCCTCCGTTTCCTTCGCTGCCTTACGAGCAGCCATCTGGTCAACAATCGTCTGTCTGTTCCTCCTCTGCTTCTCGAGACGGAGTCTCTCAGCGTCCTCGTATTTCTTCAATTCATTAAGACGGATCTCTTCCATCTCTTGTGCAATTCTCAGCTCTCTCTCCTGCTCCACTCTGCGGCGGTTATCTTTCTCGATCAACTGAGCATCACGAATAGCAGCACACTTAGCGTATGCACCCATCTGTTTAATCTGTTTCACTCCATCCAGCTCGGCGTCCGCAACGGCCTTGCTGTTAGCGAGAGTGGTGTCGAAATGACAGCAGCTCTCAGTTCTTCCACAGTCTGCAGGCTTTCTCTGCTTAGTCAACTCCAACTCACGCATCTTTTGCTTTCTTCTCTCACTAGCACTGCGCACACGATCATTGTCCAAGGTCTGGGGATTTTTAGTGGCCGAAAAAAGAGTAGAGGATCCTTGAAGCTGAAGGAAATCTCTACGAGACAGCACAATTGAGTCTCCTCCAAGAACACGCTTATCTTGTGCGCTGTCGTTAGAGAATAACGTTTTGTCTACGTGTCCCTTATAGTTACGCAAAGGTTTACTTACGAACTCAGAAGCCTGCATTTGACACCTCTATTTAGATGAAAATGAAAACAAACTAGTATGTGTTTTTTCTTGTTGAGACGGTTACTTGGCTGAAAAAAAAACAGATTTTTTACATGATTTTTACCACTCAAAAAATCTCACTCAGTCAAAGTAAAGTCAAATAGTACGTTAACCTTATTGCAGGGAAAACACATCTTTTCTACAGAATGCACATTTGAAGTCAACCATTCCGTACTATGTTTTCCTTCTCGTTATTCATCCAGAATGTCGAAAACTACTTTCCATAGAATTGAGTGGAAGATGAAGTTGAAATTCTTCAACGAAGAAAGAGAAAACAAATTTTACTGACAAAACTAAGGTTTACGCCTGATATTTCAGGAAAACTATATGCACATCGGAAATACAACTTTCTTGGAATTGTCAGCGTTCGATCAGTTTCGGGAAGAAATACCATCTACTTCAATTTAAGAGCTCTTATTTTATTTTTTGGTCATAGCATGCTCTATAAAGTTTATAAACCACTGATATAAAGAACGAAATAAAGGTTCACGTATTGTGACAAAATAATGGAGGCAATAAATAAACGAGAGCCATACTTTAGATTCATTATACAGTTAGTAATATAGTATTCAATCTACACAGTCATGTAAGAAAAGGCACTGAGTGCAGGAATAAAAAAAAAAAAGAGAAAGTAATGTAACAAAACAAAATCAAACAGTTTCTATTTGCAAGGTAAGACACGCTAAGACTTTACACCGACTGCATTAATATTGCGGTGCTCATACATGCTTCACATAACCTTTGCCCATTTGACTACACTAAGAACAAACAAACATACACAAACCCATTGAACAATCGGTGACTTATTCAACCTCCTCTTCATATGCCTTCACAATGCTATCAGTCTCATCTTCCTCTCTCTCATCAGGTGCCATTAAACCGACTGAGTAGTCGACGTGCAAATCATCCGACGAGGAGGGAAGTGAGGAATGAGCGTCAGGCAGGGGCGATGGCAAAGAGAAGGAGGAGGCAGATGAGAAGCCATGTGCAACTGAGGGGAGAGAAAGGAGATGAGGACGAGACAGCTGCATTGGAGGAAGGGAGGTGGGATACATTGGATGCGAAGGAAGAGGACTGTGCCTCTGTTGAAAAGTTGATGTCCTTTCCTTCTATACCTTTCCTCTGCTCCCCCACCCCAAGTTCTTCTCCACCCACTGTCACCTCCTCGCCACCCAGTTCTTGTCTTTCAGCCTCCTCTCCTTCCCTACTCGGTTCTTCTGGACTGAGTTGGGTGATTGTGGTGTTCTGAGTGGAGAAGGAAGGGGGGTGTGGAGGGTGGTCAACTGAGAGGAGGGAAGTGGGGCTAGGGGAGGAGGAAGTGAAGGGCGAAGAGGGAGAGGAGTAGGATGAGAGGGAGAGGATGGGGGAGACAGGAGGGGGATCGACGATATATTCGACCTCCTCAATGTCGTCAGAATCATTTTTCGTCCTCTTTTTCTCCCCCTCTCCACATCCTTCCTTCCTCATTTCGTTGCTCAGCAGATGCTCCTTCCCCTGCCACCCTCTCTTCCTCTCCCTTCCCCTGATCCCCCTTCTCATTTTCTCCTTCTCTACCACCTGTTTCTTGGCTCCGGCTGAGTCGCTTCCATCCTTTGTGTCTTCATCTGCCCCATCCAGAACATGTGTCCACGCACGATGTGAGAGATGTGGCCGTAAGAGTCCTCTTCCTCCACATCGTTTGAGTCATACCCCTCATCTACGCGCACTTCGTCCTCTCCTCTCTTCCCCTCTCCGCTTTTTCCTTCTCCCATCGCCCTTTCGTTCTCCCGCTCCCTCAGTCTTTCTGCTTTTTCGTCGTCCATTTTCTTGATCATCTGAAGTGCTTGGATCGTCTTGACCTGATCCAGGTGTTCTTCCTCCTCGTAGTCCTCAATGTCCGTGTTGTCCGTATCATCGTCTGATCTCCCCCCATCATCTGAGTGAGCATCGCTGTCATCGTAAAACGAAGAGGCGGAGGGGAGGAGGGAGCCTGGGAGGCCGTGGAGAAAGAGTCCACAGCGGTGGAGTCCTCATTGATATCAGCGGAGGTCTTCTTCTGTTCGGAAGGTACGGCAAGAGAAGTCTTCTTCTTGGAGAGAATGGAGTTCATGCGAGTCATTTCCTCCGAGTCCAGGACCTTCGATAAGCGGAGCCTCACGTATGCGTTAGACATGTAGTATGTTGATGCGTTATTTACGGAAATCACGTACGCGAGACACAAGAGCGAGGAGGGAGAAGTATGAGGAAAGGAAGGACAGCATAGCGAGAGGGAAACACACGACTGTGAAGATCAGTTGGCAGGCGCAAAACGTTAACTTGTTCTCCAGTCGAAGTAGTCGAACTCCTCTTCGGCCCCCATGACCTTGTAGCGACTGTCGAAGAGGAGGTAACATAGTAAGATCCATAAAGGGTTAGCAGGAAATCAGAGGAAATCATAGAGAGACAGAGGGGAGGATCGAGTGGACACAAGGAGGTTGCAATCGAAGATCAAGAGACAACGAGCAAGAAAGATAAACAAAAAAAGAAAGTAACAACAAGAGAGATGTTGAGGGCGAATGAGACAAAGCAATGCAATGTAGATCGATGGATACTGACATACCGAGCGTATTTGAGGGCGGTGAGGGTGAGGGGGAGTTCTTGTCGTCTCTAGAGAACCAACGGAGCGAACAGTCTGAGACAAACGAACGTAGAACGAATGATATGAACCATCGGAAATGAAAAGAGAGGGAGAAGGATGAAGGAGAGCGAGAGGAAAGGAGAGAACGATAATATATCACACAAAAGAGTCAGTTTCACAGAATAGACATATACATAAAACAGAACAGCTGAGATTCCAACGACAGTCAGACGAATAGACGTCCATGCAAAAAAGGATTCCAAGGAGATAAAGAGAAACAGAGAGAAGGAGGAAGGAACTTGAAAGGATGAGAAAGGAGTGAGGGAGAGAGAAGGGTGGGGAGAAGGTGTTTTGGCGAATCTTACTATAGCGTTCGTCGTCGATGAATTGCTGTTTCATCCATACGTCCACAATCAGGGAGTACCCGATCTCATGAGCAGGTACAGGCCCAGGGGGCAGAGAACGGCGGAGATAAACCCGAAGGGAGCAAATATGTGGTGTTTGCCGATTATATTCTTAAGTGAATGCATGAATACTGCTGGGAGAAAGTGAACTGCGATAGAAGTCATCTTATCGATCGAGTGGAACACCATCGAGTTCCTCCACACTGCGATTGCCCACAGTACAGGCCCCATGGACACGTAAACAGCGGTGCAGAGTGTGGGGATGGAGCTGCAAACGTAGAGCAGAAAGGAGTCGATGGAGAAGAGGTACTCTGGATACTCCCAAGACACATGCCACCTTCGAGTGCTCAGCCCACGACACCGAGTCCATCACTGCTCCCAGAAGCAGCCGGCTCAGTACAGGGGTTTAAGCTCATGGCAGGTACATAGAAGTTGTGTAGCAACGCGATCAAAAATACCTAATCGCGTTGTAGCAAGCAACAAAAATCAAAACAAAGCAGAAATCCACTGCAAACTGCGGGCCATTTTCACTCGCACGGCAATGAGAACTCCGGCAACCAATAAGTAGAACATACGGAAGGAACGAGGGTAGCTTCTAATATGTGCAGCCCCAAGTATGTTGTCATCAGCGATACCGTTGAAGAAATATCGTGCTGTCCCCTCGACAGATAAAAAGTTTTTTACTTTAGGAGTTTCTCTGATCGCTTACAGCGTAGTAGTTAAGCATCTTCGTTGTCAGCGAAGCACGCCTTTTGCGGAATTTCAACCGCAGCTGACGATACTGTTATCACCCAAGTGATAATTTTTTAATTTAATCAAAAACATATCGTTAAAAAAAACTTTTTTTGAGTAAAGCACGCATGCTATTGCATTTTTCTCTAGAAGCACTTGGCATCTTCGATCAAATCGTCAATTTTCTCGTCCCATTCTCGCAGGGATACCATTATTGACTCTAAATTGGCATACAAGAAACGCAACACCAACACACTCATGTTAGCTGAAAGATCTATACACATTAAACATACGTGAAGTAGAAACTACCACAAGATGTATTCTTATCTTTCACTTTTTTTTTTTTTTTTTTAAGTTGATAGATATTTTCCTCTACTGTTGACTCGTTCGTCTGCTTTTCTCGATGTAGATACACAAAACGCCAATACGTGACGCCATATATGCTAGTATCCGTAGTTCTATAGGATTTCATTGTTTGATCTTTTTATATGCGAATTTATTTTACAGAGTTGAGTATTTTAGAAAGCAACTACACAGAACGCTTCCCGATAGTGCAAGCCGAGTGCTAAACAAGTGAAAAAGAAAAAAGGAAAGTTGAAAATAGGAACAGGACAATCCATTTTTGCACTTCCTATATAATCATGAGAAAAAAAACCCTCAACATCAAGAGCAATACAGGAACAGAAAGAAGTGAATATTCACGCAATAGAACAGTTCACAGAGGAAGACTAGAACTACATATTTAGAGACGAGAATGACAGAGTATACAGTAAACAAAAACGAAAGAACATATGCGGAAAGCAGATGCTTGCTGGAATCTTAATAAATGCGTGAACAAAGAAGTGGTCAGATGGCCTGGAGTGTTTTCTTGAAGTTGCCCACTCCCTCCCAGGGGAGTCTAGATCGTGATCGAGGAGGAAGAGTTTCTCTTTCCCTGCGGATGTTTTACGGACACAAAGAGTAACATGGATTCACAATTCATGCGTTAGACGAGAATAAGCACGGTATGCATATCATTGACTTGAATTACAAAGAGCAGGGTATAAATAGGGGCGGAATAACATATACGAGTAGTAGTACACAGTAGCGTGGTGGTGGACAGTAGAACTTACAATCGACTTGAGCGTACGGGACATCCTTAGCGTGGAAGAGTGAAGATGTGGTCTATTCTCTTCGAAGGGTTCCATGAGCTGAAGAGTGTATCCGTTTTCTGGGTGTCGTGAGCGAGTGTGGTTACCGCTGTCCCTTTAGTCGCTTCTTCTTTGTTTGCTGCTGCCCATGCATCCGTCATTCCGAGAGAGAAGAGGGGGCACGTGCTTGCGATCCCATAGAGATAGCTCTGCATTGAAATCTCCTCCTAGAACGACGGGGATGGGATTGGAGACATACTGCCCCTTAGGCCCAGTATGAGACAATCTCTCTCGACGTAGGTGGCGATCTCTTTCATGGTCCGTATCTGGAGCTTTCCTTCCCAACCTCCTAAATGAGTGTTCAACACCCATATCAATCCAGAAGGAGATGACACCAGTGCAAACGACAACACACGTTGGTGGAAAGTCAGAGGGGTCGGAGGGGTCATGTGAAAGGAACTCGGATCCATAACACAAAAGAGGATAACGGGAATAAATTCGATGCAATCCTGGAGAAAAAAGGGAGTGACAATGAGGAAGGAGGGAGAGAGATGTGGAAAGAAGTTAGGAAAAGAGGGAAAGAAAATGAGGGGGGCAGGAAAGGAAAGGAAAGAAAAGGAGAGGAAAAGAAAAGGAGAGGAGAAGAAAAGGAGACATTGCGAACAAAGAAACGAAGACACGAACACCCATATATAAACTAAGAGACGAGGAACATCAGACCAAGCGAAAGAGGGCGCAAGAGAAGCCAAGCCAAGCGGGAAATATGAATTACCTCAACGTGGGAAGTCATCGTCTCGCTCCATGGACCCCACGGCGGGGAAGAACACGAGGCTCCTCCGTCCCGCACGACTTCCTCCCCTTCCTTCCCGCTCCCCGTCCCTCCCCCGCACTCATCTCCTTACCCGTCCCCGTCGCATTCTGCATGTCGCTCTTCTGAACTACACTCGCTTCCCCCTCCTCCTCCTCTTCGTTCGAATCCACTAAGAGTGTGACGTTCCACGTCACTCGTCCTCTTCATCCTCTCTCATCCTCTTCATCCCTCCTCATCCTCTTCATCATCCTCCTCCTCTCCGTCACGTCTCTCGTCTCCCCCTCTCCTGTCGTCTTTCTCCCACGGCCCCTGTCCCTCCCTCTCTTTCCCCTTGTGTCTCCAGCAGGCCGCTCTTCGATCCTCTTGCTCTGCAGCCTCTCTCCTCTGCCCACAACGAAGTCTCCTACGTGCTCGCCGCGGAACAAACATATCCCCCACAACTTGATCACTCGTATTTCCTCCATCTCCTTGAATTCCACTCGAAAGGCAAAAAGTCCACTAACCTCTTCAGCGTCCACTCGCCTGCCCTTTCTCCTACTTCTTTCCAGAGCTGCCCTCTTCCTCCCGGCCGCCTCCTGCCACCTCCATCTTCTTCTCCCTCAGCTCCGAACGTGGTGATGAACCCATCGGCCTTTGAGAGGGCGAAGGGGGAGGAGGGAGATGATGAGAGAGAAGAGGGAATAGAAAGGGTAGAGGGCTCGGAAAAGGCAGCCGACGCTGTTAGACAAGGAAGATGCACTTGGGGCCTTTCCTTGGGGGTCTGGGGGTGGAGGTGGAGGTGGCGGTGGAGGTGGGAAGTAGAGTCCAATACGGTTGCCTTTCCCCCGGCTCTGAGACTAGCTCCTCTTCGTCCCCCTCCATTCTTCTTCTCCTCGGCTGGACTTCTTCCCCCACAGGGACGACTGAGAGGAATTCCCTCGCCAATGCGTCCGGTTGAAAAATGCAGCCCCTCTTAGCACCCATCAAATGAGGAAGCGGACCTCCTGGGGTGGGCGCTGGAGAGCAAGGGGGAAACAGGAAGGAACAAGAGCGAGAGAAAGAAAGGAAAAGAAAAGAAAGGAAAGAAAGAAAAGAAAGGAAAGGAAAGGAAAGGAAAGGAGAAGAAAGGAAGGGAAAGGAATACAAAGGCACACAAGAGTGTTAGATGCGATAGATGAAACGGCCGCCTACATCGGGGTATTCCCTGACGGGACGTGGGGTCATATGGGTGTACTATGACAAGTCGACTCAAGTACACACATCGAAATGCTAGAGATTGCTAGTGGTTGCGATGCGGCCTGCGCATTGTACGTTCAGCGTTGAGCTCATAGCGGTGTTGAGGACAAGTGTGGTAGATACCTGAACAAGGAAGAACGCCTGGGAGACTCAGAAAGCACGGTGACTCAGCGATCAAGGGAAGGCGCTCAGAGAAATAGTTCAGGTTGAATATGTTAGCAGTCATCACAGACACCAAGGTCTGCTCTCTCTCCCCCTTCTTCCCTTCCTTTCCTTCCTCCCTATCTCCGCCTCCGCCCCCGTCTTCTCCACCATCCTTCCTCTCTCTCTCTCTGGAGCTCCTTTCCTCCCTAACCTCATTCCCCTCCACTGTGGAATACGAAGAAAAAGCCTTTACGTACTTGTGCGTATCTGGAAATTGATGAATCGGGTTTGGCTCCGCAGTTGGTCATAAGATCGCATGAGAGGGAGATGCAGCAGGGAAGACCTGAGACTTGAATGGAATTGCATTCGAAGCATCATGCAATACCTTCCAAAACCTAATTAATACGTTCGCATGGAAAGTCCTCTCCAACACCTTGTCCAAGTTTCTGTATCCGTAATTCGTCCTTTCCTTTACTCTTCCTGAGCTTGACTCGACAAAACAGTCTCCTATCGAGTGCACACTGAATGTATACCCAGCGAAACGACTCGACAGAAACGATGACACACGGCCAATATATTCCCTAAACTCGTACCCGCACTCAACGTTATCTTCTTCAAAGGGGTTGATGTCATCTTTAACGACTTGTACCTGCATCGGCATGGTCGAGTGTTCGTGTTCGCTAAAGAAGTTTGGCAACTGCAACTTGGGTTCACTACTACTTCCGTCGTATTTAATGCATAAACAGTCGTGTATATCGTACAAAAAAGGAGCGCGCATACCCCAAATGCTCCGCGAGAATACGGCCATGCTACCTTCTTCCCCTATCGCACGAAGATATGCGAAAGTACGAAGTAAAGTTAGAGAAAGACAAAAGCAAATGTTAGGTAGCATCGTTAAAGTTGAGTGTGACAAATGGAATTTTTTTTTTCAAGACCACGGTTTTAAAAAGTCGAAACCACATGTATAATTTACTAAGAAATAAATTTAAAAAAACAATCAAATACAACAAAAATGATTGCAAAAGAAACATAAATGCGAGGATACTATCTCACTAACTGTCACAGGAGTGGTTTTGAAACCACTCAAATTGAGATTCGGCAACGTGGCGAGACACATTGAAACACGAGAGGGGAAATTCATCAAAACAAGTGAAGTTTATTGCAGGCTTAGAAAAAATAAATATTCAAACTATAATGATACAGTGCACGATTTATTTGCTATATAACGTTCAAGCAAGATCACTCTTTTCTAGGTCACATGCAGATATTTAGTGGAAATTGAAGAAGAGAGAACAATTCTATTTTATTTATTTTCTACCCAACAACTTTGCGCATAATTCGCTGCTAAAACTGTGATCATTTGATGCTGCAACACATAAGCATAGATGTACATACCCGTGAGTGATTGGCTGAATGAACTCTAACTTGCAAAAACGCGGAGGTTCTCCTTAGTAGTCGCACTGCTTTTATCTACCCGCAACCCCGTTCTCCACTTCTTCTGCGTCTATGTGATATTTTTAACAAATGCCCTATTGTCATATAAGTCTTCGACATATAACGTCTCCTTGTGCCTCTACTATGTATTTCTTAGTATTCAGCGAACGAGCTATCGAGCATATCGCCGTTTGCCAAGATGCGAAAGTCGAAGGGCACAGTTGCTTTTAGTGAAGGTACAAAGTTCCAATCATAACGAGCATGTCTAATTGTGAGCACCAACCGTGCACGGTGGCTAACCGCCTTTATCCTGGACTCCCACCCACACACGTTTCTCGTGTGCTCAGATTTCTGGAGGGCCCACTGCGATCACTGGTTCTTTGATTGGTGCTCCCTGGAATATATGGAATCCAGATCCACAAATACGGAGATCTCAGCCACCGCTATACCCAGACTGGTACGTTTCCTAGCAGTCAACACGATACAGTGCATGTCCGACCATATTTTGCTGTTACATTTTTTTTTTAATATATATGTACATTTTTTTTTTTTTGTTTGTTTGTTTGTTTTTTTTTTTTTTTTTTTCGTTTTTTTTTTTTCGTTTTTTTTTTCTGTTTTCTTTTTTTGTTTTTGCTTTTTTGCTTTTTATTTTTGTTTTTTATTTTTGTTTTTCTTTTTTGTCTTGTTTTTTCGTTTTTTAATTTTTTTGTTTTTTCGCACCATACTTGCTTCGTCTGATGAATGATGATGACACGACGATCATTCATCCTTGCACTTACTATCCAACTATTCTATTTAATATTTGCAGGAGATGCATTCAACCCTACTGGAAGTGAGCACGGAGGGCCTGCCTCCCCCAGTAGAAGAACTGGAGACCTCGGAAATATCACGTTCGAGGTTGGAGGAGGGGGGACCATCTACAGAATCGATAACCAGGTATCTTTGATCGGCCCACTCTCTGTCATCGGAAGATCACTCACTATGCACGAGAGGGCAGACGACCTCGGACTCACGAACAACCCCCTTTCTAAAGTCGATGGAAACGTCGGGGTAGTCACCGCCGCTGCTGTCATCGGTATCTCCAAGTAATTAGCAACGTAAGACTTTTTTTTTTTGTTTTTTCATTTCGTTTTTTAATTAGTGGTATCTTATGTATTTTGCGTTGGGTGTATTCACTTACTCTGCACGTTGCGTTCCTTTGAATGCGCGCAGAGCTCAATTGTCGCTTGGTACCTACTACCCTAGAATATCTGTTCGTAAGGCACGCGCTACTTTTTTTTTTTTTTTTTTCTTTCTAACCTCTTCGCGTTCGTTTTTCTTTATAAACTACATCACCACCATTCTTCACGTATGTGCCATTTGACCTTAGTCTGCGCTTCTTTCTATGCCTTTTTGGCTGGCAACAGGAACTTGACCTTGTTTTCTAACAGTGATCTTCTGCCAAGCAAGCCAAGATATGACGAGATCAAACACAAAAAAAAACAAAAACAAAAACAGCTAATACATATATATATATCCTACCATCACTATAACACCCCTGGAAAAAAATAACCCACAATCTTAGTCTGTACGTATGCAGTGTGCTTTTCTTTTACACTTACTATTGTCAAGAGGGTTTAAAAAAAAAATACCCAGCTTAAAAAAAAAAAAAAAAAAAAACAGTTCTTATGTTCATGTGAATGTAACGGACAGGGCACGCTAGTGAACTTCATCTAACATTTTGTATTCTGAGAGCAGTCGTTCTTATTTCGGATCGGTTCTGTGTTTCTCGTGTTCTTGCGCCTTTTGTTTCCTTTGCCTCTACGCCCTACGCCTCTGCCCTCTCGCTTCCATGATTCCTCTATCGCCATATACCAATGATTTCTCTCTCTTCCCAATTCATTTCCTTTTTGTGCTCGTTTCTTTTTCTTGCTCCTCTTCTCTCCGTTTCGTCGTGTTGCCTAGTCGCTCCTTCGTTTCCATGATCACTCATTCCTTCTCTATTTGTTTCCTTGCCTCTAATTTCCTCTAATTTCCTCTAATTTATCATCACATGTTTTCATCTCTCTTTCTCTTTCCCTCGTTTCCTTGCGCTCTTTCCTTCTCTTTCATTACTCTCTTTCCCCCCATCCCTTATTCCTCCTCGTTCTTGTAATGTTTAATTTGACCTTTTATTGCTTTCTCTGTTGTTTATATGCCTTTTTCTCTTTTCTTTTTTTAATTTTTTTTTCCTTTTTCTTTGTGTTCATTCATTTTTCCTTGTTATTTCCTTCCTTTCCTCACATATTTACATTTCAGCTTTATCTTCCTCCTCCTCTTCCTCCTCCTCTCGTTAACTTCTCCCTTTTTTGAATGCATGCACATTCATATTTCCTTATTTTTCCCCAAATTGCATGACTTCATCTTCTTTCTTTTATATTTGAAACTTTTTTCGTATCTCTCATATTTTTATACGTCACCATCCCTTGCTCTCCAATTCTCCCATTTCCTTTTCTCCTTTTATGACTTTTTTTACTTCACCTCCACACTTCTTTATCCCGGTCTTTCCCTTCTGAGCTCTTGAACCAGTCCATATATATTCCATCTCCCTCTTCTCTTTGTGCTTTCCCTCCTTCCTTCCCTTTTCCCACGTTTTTTCCCACGTTTTTCCCTCTCCCACCCCTCCCCCTCCCCCTACCCTTCCCTCCTCGACTCCCATGGATGGGTTCTCTTGCTCTATTTTCCAGCATTTGTTTTCCAATCGATCCCCATTTATTTTGTTTGCTATCCCTTCTTTCTTGATACTTTTTCTCAACATTTTATTTTCTACTCTTTTCTGCTCTGTTCCTTCCTTTTTTTCTCCTTTTTTTCTCCTTTTTTTTTTTTTAATTCTGTTTTTCGTCAATCCTCTCTTTCCCTTGTATTCTTGATATCGGCGTTCTCTATGCCCCTGCCCATTTCCTTGCTAGTTCGGATCTGTCTATATGCATCGTCTGTATGGTAGCTTAGTTTTAGTCTCTTTTTTCTCCTTCCCACCCCTCGCCGTCCACCCCTCTCCTTCCACCCCCTCCCCTTCCTTCCCCTTCCTAAATCCATATCTGAGACTACGTACTCGGCCTTCGTCCCTTCGATGTACGCCTGAGTATACGTTTCATTTTCTTTTCTTTTCCTTTTGTGGTATAGTATCTTTTTCCTACTTTGTTCATAATTTCTTTTCTTTTTTCTCTTCTTTTCCCTTTTTCTTTTTTTATTTAAGAAATTCCGCTCTCTTGTGTTGTTTCGAGTGTAACTGCGTGTACATCATCTACATCTGTATCTAGCACTGTTTCTCATGTTTTCTTCACTACTCGGCCTCCACAATCCCTGGAAAAGTGGTGATGATTAGTAATTGTTTCTGTATTCGTTCATTCGCAGGAAAGAAAAGAAAAACAACAAAAACAAAAAACAAAACGGAATATCTATAGTATTTTGATCCAACGCAGACCGGTCGATTGCAGCTGCTTGGCAGTGCAGAAGTCAATGTGCTCAAACCAGTACATTGACTCGTTCACTCTTCATACAGATACTCCTCCAGTAGAGTGTTTACGCGTCCTTCACTTTCTCATTTGGTTTTTTTTGTTCTTTTGTTTTCTTGTATTTTTTGCATTGCATGCTTTTTACGTGTTGAGTAGTCGTGTGCAGTCTCAGTGATCTAACTGCATTTGCGTATGGTTGGTTATGCTTGCTGTGCGTGGGTTTCGATTTTCACTAATATCTCCTGACATCATTTTAGTTTTCTAATTATCATAGTTCTCTTGTGAAGCAATAAATTTAGCATAATTGTAGCCAACTGAGTTTCAAAACCATAGAGCTTTCGTGCATACATGTCTGGCATACATCGAGTGTAGGTATGTGGTACCCTTTTATGTATGCATGCCGCAGTGTGTTAGATGTGTTCTACACCCGATTATGAGAGACTGGGACTGAACACATCGGTGCATTCATTTCTGAGCACTACTCGGCAAGTGGCCTGTGTGGGTGGGTGTACATATATATATATATATACATATGTGTACATGTGACTGTGCATGTGCCTCTGTACGAGGATGCACTGCCGTCATTTCGAAACTAATGTTTTCATATCGAGTGTCCGATGGGATCAGCCTCACCAGTCTCTCTTCGCTAGTCCCATGCATTTAGTAGAACGTGTTTTGCGAAAATGTTCGACAATTAGATATACAAAGTAACGATTTTATGTCAAAAGAGGCGGTGAGAACGGCTAGATAGACGAATATTTTTTATAGAAATATAACGAATGTTTGCGAAGTCAATGACGATATATAAATATATTGGTGATGGCGGCACGTTATTGAATTTTGTGAATGTGTCCTTCTACTCTCAAATCCCACGTTTATCGGAAATTCAATCTGGATCTGAAAGAGTATTTCTGAAAGCAACAGAGACACATACAATAGCGGACTCCTGCTGCAAGACTTACACAAGGTGATCTACAATGCACGCAGTGGTTGAAAGATCGCGCAGAAAGTGTAGCGCATCGAACAACAATGTAACGAGCTTGACATACCGTCATGTGTGACCGTGCACTACACGCATATGCGCGCGCTTCTGACGACAATGTGGTTGTTTGAATATGTGTTTGTGAATTTGCACGTAAACATGAAGAAATAACTGTATTTATATATTCAAGTTTAAACGATTTCTGTTTCTGTGCATATGTCAGGCAAACAGAGAGAAAAAATGACCTTCAAATTTCAGAGTAAAACACGCACTTGCAATGCAAATAGAAAACCGTATTCACATTGCAAGGAATAGATTCTAGAGTTATTAAGTAAACAACGATACGCCGTATCCACATATTCAAATGCGAAGCGAACAAAATAGAGTAGAATAAAATAGCTTGGTGGGACAAATAAATGGAATGGACAGAAGCGAAACGCTAGCACCAATCACATCAAGCAAGAACAAGGCGCATACACACGCGTAGAATGCATGTACCTACGAAGAGAAGTATACATATTGTGAAAGTAATACGGAGTAACAGTGCGAAGTAATTGTGGTACGACGAGAAGGCTAGCGATTGAATACGACGACGCACAGATACAGCAAAGATATAACATTGACCACTAAAATCTAAAATATAAGCGTACACTGGAGTCTTCACAGGGATAGACGCATTACAGTAGACTAGTCAAATAAACGGAAATCGGTTGATTTTAGAAAACAGATCGGAATAAGCTACGGTAGTAGATGTATGTGTTTCGAGAATGCAAGAATTCGTATCAAATATATGTGTGGGCAGAGACAGGAGAACGTGAAGACGGGGTAGGCGAATGGCTTAGGAAGAAGCACATAAGTATGAGGTATATGAGAGATAAAAGGATAGTGTGGGGTGGCTGATGATGTAGGATCAAGAGGTCAAGGGGTCACTGACAGCGGGTAGGGCGAGAAAGTAGATTAGGGAAGGTGAAGAACCAGTGCAAGAGAAGTCAAAAGGTAAAGTGAGGGTGAGAGGGGTACGCGAGGTAGGTTCAATAGGAACGAGTAGACTGAGATGTCTAAATGCTCAGACGATGGATGCGAAGGTGGAGGCGAAGGGGACTTTGGGCATCTGAAGTGCGCAATCCAGTGGAAGGAGAGGGAGGGCGATGAGGAGGAATGAAGAAGATTAGGAAAGGGAGAGGACGGGCGAAAGGGAGAGCGAGGAGTGGAGGCGGCAAGAAATAGGGGCGGAAGCACGGAGAAAAGAGAAGAGAGCGAAGGGATACAGAGCATGAGTAATGGTTAGTCGGGTTTGACATCGAGATTCACATAGAGACAGAAGATGGTTATGCAAGCGTTGCATTTCCATTGAGCACCGTCTGCAAGCACACGTAGACGGATGAGTTTGTCCGCTTATCGTGAGGTGGCAGTGACAGTGCAGCATGAAGTGAGAGTTATACAGACGAATGAGTGCTCCTACCATAGTCATAGTGTGGTTTTCGATTCATCGATTGTCCACGATCCTCCTTTAGCTACCACAAGAGTTCTATCGAACTCTGCGGAGGGAGGAAGAAAGGACGCGAAGGGAAAGGAAGCGGAAGCGAGGGAGGAAGAAAGGGGATTCAAAGGAGAACGAAAGGGAAACGAAAGGGAAACGGAAGGGAAACGGAAGGGAAACGAAAGTAGAATGAAAGGGAAGACAAGGAAAAGAAAAAGCGAACAGAGAGATAGGGTAGCGTAACGAGAAGGATTAAATTAGGGTTGTAGTGAGGTAGGGGGAAGAAGAGAGGGAGAGACAGAGAAGGAGGAAGCAGAAGGGTGGTGTTACTTACCTAGGAGACATAGGACGATGTCATCGAACGGGTCAGAAGAGGAGGAGGGAGGCGAAGAGGAAGAGAGAGTGGAACGAGACTCATGAGAAGTTTCGTGTGGAGTTATCGAAATGACCTAGAGGAAAAGGTGGGGAAAGGTAGGGAAGGGAAGGGAAAAGCAGGGAAAGTAGGGAAACGGAGGGAAATATATGCACGAATATGAATGTGAGTAATGGTGTGAATGCGAGTGAGGGAGATGAGGATAAGAAGGAACTTTAAGATAGGAGATGAGGGGAAGAGGGAGGAGGAAGAAGGGGGCTAGATAGAGACAAAGTGAGAGTGTAATTGCGATTACCTGTGCGTGGGTCCAGATACCGTTGACGTAGAAATCGACGTATTGATGAGTGTGGAGAATCCGGGGAGGAGGAGGAGAAGAGGGAGGAGGAAAGTCGGTTCCTTCGATATCAAGCTTTGAATTCTCTCCGTTACCTTGCCTCTTCTTATCTCTTCTCTTGGGGAGGGAAGGGAAAGACTATCTAGCAACATGCAGATGCGATCCTAAAAGAGACGAAGGCGGAGTGGGAGGTAAATGAAGGGAAATGAAAAGGGAAGGATATGGAGGGGAAGGGAAGGGGAGGGGAGGGGAGTGAGGGAAGTGAGGGAAGGGAAGAAGCAGAATGGCAATGCAACAGAAACGAACAAGGAGTATAAGAATTCATTAGAGTGAAGCGGAGGGATTCGGGGAGTAGAAAGAATGAAGAGAGTTAAGGAGGAGGAAGATACAGAGGAATAACGAGGGGAAAATAAAAGAAGGCAGAGGGAAGCTGTTAGGGAGAGGAAGAGAAGGATAGAGGAGAGAGGGAGAAAGGGAGAGAGGAGAAAGAAGAGGAAGCGGACCCGCTACTTACCACGTCGGTCTTCCTTTGCTTGAGGAGGGATATGGAGAGGGGGACGTAGCTCAGCGCATTGTACATCAATTCTCCCAGGGCTAGGAAGAGGAGGAGGGCGAAGGGACGAAGGGAAAGAAAGGAAGAGGGAGAGAAGAGGGAGAGAAGAGGGAGGGAAGAGAGGGAGAGAGAGGGATTGGATTAAGAATCAAATTTACATTTAAATAAGGCGAAAGGACATTATAGGAAGACGAAGAGAAGGCCAGATAGTTGTTAGGTACCGAGGCATCGATAGTAGAAAATAGAGCGGTGTGAAGAGTGAAAGGCTGATCGCTGGGTGCAAAAGGGACAGAGAAAGAGAGGGAGGAAAGCAGGGAAAGAGGGGCAGAGGACAGTGCAAAGGGAGAAGGGACAGAGGAGAGAGGTGGAGGTGATGCATGAATAGATCAGAGGATAAGGCATAGGATAAAGAGACGAAGCTCACCTAGTAAGGAGAGGGCGAGAGAAGGAGAGGGGGTCGATTGGAGAACCAGCCTGCACACTCCTCCTAGAACTAACGATATCCTCTCCTGAGTAGCATAGTCCCAAAGGAGTCGAAGGAAGAGTACGAGGAGAGGAGAACAAAGGCAAAGGAACAAAGGGAATGGGAGACGAAGCAGAAGCATACAAGGGCAAGTGGGAAGATCGAAAGGGGGAAGAGGGAAGAAAGGGAAGGGATAAAGTTAGTGTCTAGAAATGATAGTACTGGTATGCTAGTGTGTACACGTTTCTTCATGTGTATCTTGGTATGCGCACGTGTGTCTGTGTCTGTGTTTGCGTTTGTGTTTGTGTTTGTGTTTGTAGAAGTGTTCGTATAATTGTTGGTATAATTGTTTGTATGGTTGATCATGTACGTGAGATACTTCATCCATGTGGATCTACTTATTGACCGATGTGTGTGCGATCTGTGACGGAGTGTGTAACGTTTAGATGGGGGCATTATGTGGTAGAGCATCGAGGCATGAGTATAGTCGTATAATCGAGTTGGAAGTTTAACGTACATGTGAGTAGTTATCGTTGATTCCGGATGAGGGTGAGAAGGACTTGGAGGCAGGGCAAACAGTGAGGAGGGGGACAGGAAGGGCGAGGAGGAGGAAGAAGAGGAAGAGGAGGAGGAGGAGGAGAGCGACGAGGAGCACAGTGAAAGACAGAGAAGAACTTTCTGGATGACGACTAGGGAAAGATCTCCGGTCTCCTCTGCACAAACATATCATTATGTTCATAGCCTAAGAGCGGAGGGGAAGGGAAGGGGAAAGGGAAAGGGAAAGGGAAAGGGAAAGGGAAAGGGAAAGAAAAGAAGGAAAAGAACAGAGGAGAATGCGCGAATATAAGGAAGAAAAAAGCAGGTCGTAGTGTGGGGTGCGGAAGAAGAGAAGACATGGAGAATTTAGTTAGAATGCGGATTATGAAGTAACGTATACAGATGAGCAAGACAGAAAACCACTTATCCATCGATGATAACGTTAATGACTGTGTTTGCACGTCCAAGATATAAAATTAGGACCCTATGCGTAGTCACAATATACATTGAAACAATCTATGCATATCGTAGCTATCTAAATCAACACAAACTCACGTGCGGGGCATATCGCTCGACAGTAGACGCCTTGATAAGGGAAGAGAAAAAAGTCACCCTTCTGAGCTCAGAGACGTCGAGGGACAAGGGGGAAGGGGGCAAGAGGAGGAAGAAGAGGAAGAGGAAGAGGAAGAGGAAGAGGAAGAGGAAGAGGAAGAGGAGGGGGTGGGGCCGAGATCTCTCCTTTTCTGTCGCTTCTGTTCGCTCATCATGAATTCCACTTCTCTCTTGTTAAGGGGCAAGTGCAAAGGCCATTGGAAAGGACCGTGCACATACTCGTCGGTGTCTTCTTCTGTTTCTTCCTCTTCCTCCTCTTCCTCTTCTTCCTCCTCTTCATCTTGGCCACCACCATACGCCCTCCTCCTCCTTTCCCTCTCCCTCACCATGAGGGTCATCTCTCTTTCATTATCCTCCCATGCGCCCACTCTTATGTTATTAAACATGTTGGACACAACCTACGAGGACGTGTGTATGTAAATACGTACATGTACCGAGTTGATTGGAGATGAAACAGAAAGTGTGGGTTAGAATATGTATATATGTGTGAGAATGGATGCGCACGATCAACCAACTAAAGTGTAAGTTGTAGAACAGAGGAATGGAGAAGTACGTGCAGAGTGGAAGAGCGTGTGTGCATGCGATATCTGTATACACAGATGTGTGTGTCTGTGTGTGCGTAAATGTTCTAGATACACGCTCACCTGCAAGCAAAGGCAAATGGAATCTTTCTTCGACAGAGGTGAGGAGCCAAGTATAGAGGAGAAGAAGGGAGGGGAGAGTTGAAGAGAGGTGGGGCGGTCGGCAGAACAGAGGAAATGAGTGCGGAAGAAGAAGAAAACCCCTCTCTCCTCTCCCCGTTCCTCTCGTTCTCCGCCTTGTTGGCCCGCCCTCTCTTCCCCTCTCCTCCTCCTCTATGATTTTAGCCAACACCCGAAGTCCGTCATTGGAAATCAACCTGCACACTCTCTTATCCTCCGAAATTAAGGAAAGGAAGGGCAAAACAAAAGATCTGCGGGGAGAAACGGTGCGTGGGGAGGGGAGAGAGGGAGAAGGTGAGGGGAGGAGAGAGGGAAGTGATGTGTACAAAAGAGAGAGGGTGTAAGAAGAGAAAGGAACAAGTCATGGAGCGGAATAGATGTGAAGGAGTGTAGGTTTCCATTGTTCTCAAAGCATCGGGTGAAAATAAATAAGATTCTTATGTCGAACGGAGTTATACTATTCTTATGTGCACATGTTTGTAGATTTTTATGTGTTACGCAATATATACTAAGCATCTTAGAAGTGCGGGTAAATGTGTGTGTATGTGTATGTGTATGTGTATGTGTATGTATGTATATGTATGTGTATGTGTATGTGTATGTATGTGTATGTGTATGTATGTGTATGTGTATGTGTATGTACGCGTATGTATATGTGTGATTGGACGTACCTGTTCTCTCTCGTTGTACAGGCTTTCACCAAAGATCGGACGAGACGAGGAAGAGAAGAACTGATAACAGACGAAACGAACAGGGTAAAGGAGTGGGGAGACGACTGAGATGAAGAGGAGTCGCAGAAAGAGACGAGGCGGAAGAAGAAATGTCACCCTCCACTCCGTCTGCTCCCACCTCTCGCATTCCTTCTCTCCCACTTCTCCTCTCCCTCCTCCTCAGTTCTTCTTCTTCTGCCCATAACCAATGGTCAGAGTCTTTGTATATGTCCATGGACAGTCCCCCTATCTTATCTACCTCTCCTCCTTCTTCTCCTTCGCCTCCTCCTCCTTCTTCCTCTTCCTCTTCCTCTTTCTCTTCGTGTCCTTCAGAAGCATACGCCTCCTCTTTCCTTTTTCTGTTACGGAAAGAGGAGAGTGGAGCAGAAGAAAAGAGGAAAGAAGAGAAAAGTGGGCGGATCAAGAACACAAATGAAAACAAAGATTCGTCCGTTCTCTCTGTCTGTTCCTCGCTGCCTCTTCCTTGCCCTCTCCCTCTCCTTCTGCCCTTCCTTCTCCTTCTCTCTCTCTGCGTCCCTCGTCCCTCCACTTATCATATCGTCTACTCTTTCCCTTCTCCTTCGGCCTCATCCACGTTCGCTCAGTACTTCTGCCTCTCCTCTCTCTCTCCCTTCGGCTTTCCCTTTCGTTCTCCCTTTCGCTCTCCCTCTCCTTCTCTCTCTCTCTCTCCTTAACTTTCTCATCTTCTCCTCCGCACATGAAGTCGAGGAGGCCCTGCAAGTAAAGAACGCGAAGATAGAAACATACAAACACGAGTAGCGACATGCACAAGAACCATTCGAAGAAAAAAAGCGAAGTCGAATCCAGAGAAGAGAGCAGGTGTGGTGTGTATTTGTTAGGTGACTCGGATGAAAATCTAGTAGAAGATATTTTAGAAAAGATATTACGTGTATGAAAAAAAGGGCTGCGAAGTACTAAGAGAAGAAAGGAGGAAGGGTAAGTGGGGAGGTGCAGGTAAGAATAGAGGCTGACGCCAGGGCAGAAATACAAAAAGAAAAGTTCTTACTCTGTTGTGAACTCCAATAAGGACTAGGAACCCAACGAGGAGAGGGGAGCAGAGAAGGGGGAGGAGAGGGAAGGGCGGAGGACAAGCCGAAGAAGAGGATGAAGGAGGAGGGGGCGTGGAGGGAGAGGGAGGGGGAGGAGGGGTATGAGTGTGGTTGTTGTTGCTTCTTTGAGAAATGATGAAGTCGAAGTTGTACGTCTGTGCCTGTAGTCCGGACCTAATCCTCATTCCGTCGACCACCCTCTCACTCATAGTGGAGGTGAATGAGAGTACGCGATCTGGAGAAACGTTCAAGAGCAGAAGAACAGGAGAAGAAACGGCGAGGGGAGGGAGAGAGAGGGGAAGCAGAGGAGAGGACGAAAGGAAAGGACAGGAAAGGAAAGGAAAATTAAGTACAAGTAGGAGAAGAGGAGATCGTGAGATGTTAGAAGAGGGATCGAGTGGACAAAAAGAGAGAGGGAAAATAGGACATCAGAGAAATATAAATAGAAACGAAGTGGGGCAGACGAAGGAGAAAACAAAAAAAGAGGGGGGAATGGAGGAATGAAAGGGGAAAGGAAAGAGAAAGGGAAGGGAAGGGTAAAGAAAAAGGGGAGGTGAAGGGGGAGATCTTCTATAATAGAGAGATAGCCTACCTATGAGTCTGGATCTGAGTGAGGGAGAGAAAAGGACGGAAGCAGAGAAGATGAAGGGAAGCTCCGGAGTAGGGGGAGGTAGAGGAGTATGAGACGGAGGAGACGGAGGAAAGAGCGTTGTTGGTTATGGAGGAAAGGAGAATGAATAAGGAAGATACGGCAGCAGCATCAAGAGCCAGGAGAAGAGAGGGAAGGGGAAGGGGAATCGCCGAGGGAGGAGAAGAAGGAGCGGGAACGAGCGCTGAAGAAGAATAAGAAGAGGCGAGTAGAGGGAAGGGAAGAAGGGAAGATAGGGAGGGGTAGGAAAAAGAGTAGAAAGGCAGAGTAAGGGGAAGAGAGTGAGATGGAGGAGAAGAGGAAGAGGAAGAGGAAGAGGAGGAGGAGGAGGAGGAGGAGGACGGAGGAGGAGTAAAGATTGAGGAGTAGAAGGAGGAGAAGGAGAGGGAGGAACGAGAGACAAAGGAGGAAGCGAACGAGAGAACTATGGCAGCTGATTGCATGTTCTCAATTTGAGTGGGTGGCGCAGGGGGTTTCTCAATTTGAATGGTGGACATACGGGGGTGGGAGAAGGAGAGGAGCGAAGAAGGGTGCTTGGAAGAGGAAAGAGAAGAAGAAGAAGTACGGGAAAGAGAGCGAGAGAAGGGCAGAGCAGAGGAAACGTTCCATTGAGAAGAAAGGGATGATGAGGAGGAAGGAGAAAGAGGGAGGCATGCAGCAGGATGAGGAAGAGGAAGAGGAAGAGGAAGAGGAATGGGCAACGGTGAGGGACGGAGGAGAGGAGAGGGAGGGGGAGGCAGGGCGGAGAGGAGAAGGATTCGATCTACGATAAAAGCATATGTAGGGGTAGATCTAGGGGAGATAGGAGAGGAGGAGGGAGGGAAGAAAGGAGAAGGAAAGGGGAGGGAGAGGGAAAGGGAAGGGGAGGCAAGGGAAGGGAAAGGGAAGGGAAGTAACCGTTTAGGAAGATTTTTGTTAAATGATAGAACGCATTTTAGGACGAACAAAATTGAAATAAAATGGAAGTAAAATGAAATTGAATATAAATGGACGTATGTGTGTGTGTGTATGTGTGTGTGCACATGGATGTATGTGTATGTGTATGTGTATGTGTATGTATATGTATGTGTATGTGTATGAGTACGTATGTAGGTGCGTGTGTAGGTAAAAGACAACACACGATAGTACGAAAAAGCAGAAGAGGCAACGGTAGATAGAGTAAGAAGAAGGGATAGAAGCGAAAGTAAGCAGAGAAAGAAGAGCAGACAAAGCAACGGCAGATACACAGATGTGGGGTCGTGGTGAGAAACACGGGAATTGAATAGACGGTGCGAGTATGCATGGCCTGTGTAGTCTAGCGTGGTTGTGGTTGATGACTCAAATCGCAGCCCAGTCCAGTCAACGTTGTGACGAACGACTGCGATCCAGAGTGGTCGAGTCGAGTTGTACCAAGCGCAAATATCCAATAAATGCTCACCTGTTGCCTTTGCGAAAAGGAAGAGGAAGGACGGCATCGAAACCCTGCTGACCCTATCGTCGTTGAACAGCAGCCAACCACCCTTCTCCTCTCCTTTCTCTCGTCTCTCTCTGCTGCTCTTCCCTCCCTCCCCTCCCTCTCTCCCCCCTTTTCTTCCTCCCCGCCACCCTCCTCCTTTGTGCCCTCCTTCGCTACTTCCTCGTTCCTCACCAACGCATAGTAATGACCGTCTTCTCCATCTCCCTTCGTACAACACAACGCCAACGAGATCGTAAACATCCCTAGCCCCTTCCCCTTACCCTTCCCCTTCCCTTTCCTCCTCCTCTTCTCTCCCTGTGGCCCTCCATCTTTGGCCTCTTCTTCTTCATCCTCATCCTCCCCTTCGGACCCCCATTCCCCCACGCCCTCTCCCTCGGCTTTTTTGCCTTCCTTTCCCTCACTCCCCTCCCTTTCTTCGCCTCCCTCCCTCCCTCCTCCTAGTCTTACCCTCATCGGAAGATTGATCTTCTCTCCGAGACCTTCTTGTGGAACGGACTGTATTCTGAAGAAAAATAAAACAAAGAAAGGAAAATATAAAAAATAAACCAAACAGCAAAGAAGAACGAAAGCGAGAAAAACATGAGTGGAATGAAAATAGGAAATATGAATGATTGGTATAGTTAGAGCCAGATGTGATATTGTTTCAGAAGGTTAAATATATGTAAAAGAACGATTTTGAAAAGAAAGGATGGAAGAAAGGAAGAGAAGGAGAAAGAGAGGGGAAGTGAGAAGCAGGGACGATAGGAAGTGAAGAGAAAAGAAAAGGACGGAGAAAAAGACGAAGAGAACGTCAAAGAAGAAGAGAAGACGTTAACGAAAGAATACTCGCGTAAAGATCATTGGGAATAATGGCGGAGAGGAAGGACGGCGGTGAGTGAAGAACTAAAATATCTGAAAAGTAATATCTTACCCCTGGGTAAGACAAAAATATCAGGGAATGCAGATATTTTGATTATGGAATCTGGATGTGAAAGATGAACAAGAAGGACAAGTACCGAGGCCTAGATAGTTGGAGGAGTGAAGCTGGTCCAAGGCGGAGGAAAGGGCGGAGGGACAAGAAGTGGATGGCAGAGACGGAAGGGAGGGAGAGAGGCAGTCAACGCTCTCTGAGTTTTCGCACCCGTTACTGCAACTGATTGTATCGCTAATCTCCGAACAAAACAAGTGCGAGGAGACTGAGGAAGGCAGCACAGAACTCAGAGAGTTAGAAGAGGAAGAGGAGGAAGAGGAAGAGGAAAAGGAAGAGGAAGAGGAAGAGGAAGAGGAAGAGGAAGAGGAAGAGGAAGAGGAAGAGGAGGGGGAGAGTTCGAGTGGTGTAAATTAAGTGACTCCGACTCAAGAAGCCTCAGAAGCAGAGAAAGGAACTCTTCTGCATCACTCGAGGAGTTTATAGAGAAGTAGCTAGGGAAGAGGCAGAAGAAGAGGAAGAGGAAGAAGAAGAAGAGTAACGCTCGTGGTCCTCCGAACCCTCTCTTCGCCCTAGAACCTTTCTCTCTCCTCCTCCTCCCATCTCCCTCCTCTTCCGCCCCTCCTCCTCCTCCTTCTCTCTCTTTCTGGCCTCTTCTACCTCGTTAATCAGTCTGTAAAATAGTGGAAATATGAATGCGCAAATCAAAAAAAAAAAAAAAAAAAAAAGGTGCAACAAGTTAGAGAGGATTATAGTATAGTCGGTTTAGATCCGTTTCTTTCTGTTACTTTCCGTTACTTTTCGTTACTCATATTTAGTACATGCGAACGTATATGGAAATTTGATACTTGATAATATCTGTCAACTTTTGTTACTTTCAGTTACTGTCGGTCACTGTCAGTTACTCCAAGCACATGACTGCCTACCTTTCCGTGGACGAACACTTTATCATCTTCATTGCACATCTGACGGAAGAGAGAGAAAGCACGTGAGACAGCTTCCCATTCCTCTCCTCTCCCTCTCCTCCCTCCCTTCCCTCTGCTCCTTCCACCCTTCTCTTTGTTTCTAGTATTCGTTCGCACGATCACCGCCCCTTTCCTTTCCCTTCCTCTTTCCCTTTCCCTTTCTCGTTCATACGAGCCCCCGCCTTCCGTATCCTCCTTTCTCTCCTCCCTCTGCTTCTGTTTCTCCCTCTCCTTCTCCCTCTCTTTTCAATCGCCTTCCTCTTCTCTTCATTCTTCATCACTGTTACTCGAACCTCAGTCATCTGCAAGAAAAGGCGCATACACATAAGATAGAGAAAAGATAAAAAGAGAGAGACACAAACACGAAAGAAATAAGAAATAAAGCAGAACACGGAAACAAGTAAAGAGAGCGTGCGGTTAGAAAAACAAAAGCGATGTGAGTGGGTGACATGAAAACAAGTGGAAATATGAATGATTCTTTAACACTCGTATGCTACGATGTGAGTAATTACTTGGGATATGGAGTCAGAGGAAGAAGATATTTGTAAAAAGGAAGGAAATATGAGATGCGGAAAACAGAAAGAGAATGAGAAGAAAGAGAGTAAAGAGAACAAGAAAGAAAAGCGAGTGGATATGCAGGGGAAAGCTAGGAGTGCTGAGAGTAGGGTGTTGATGTGCAATGGGTGTGTTGCTGAGATGGATACGTGCTTACCCTCGATATAACCTGGACGATTGCGTTTGCATAGCACATGCGGTGCTTGTTGATGAAGCCATGGGCGAACACCCTCCCCATCCCACAGTCGCTCACCTCCTTCTCTGCCTCTTTCTCCCCTTCAACCCCAACTCCTCCTCTCGCTCTCACTCATCTCTATCTCTTTGACCTCCTTCCCTCCCGTCTTCTCTAGCGCAGAGGAAGAGAGCGAGGAGGGAGGGGGAAGATGTGTGGAAAGAGACAACCGAAAAGGGACGAAGGAGGGGGAAGAGAGCGATTAGAGGAAGAGGAAGTGTACGACGTAGTAGAAGAGGATGAAGAAAACGAAGTAGAGTAAGAGGTCGACGAGGATAGGTGAGATACGAATGGGGGGAGGGGAAGGGAGAGGTGGAGGTGGAGGAAGATGAGGAAAGGAAGGGAGATGAGGAGGACAAGCGTAGATTCTGGGTGTGCGGGTCCTCGTTGTTTCTGTTCTTTCTCCTCTTCTTCCCAGATGATGCGGTCTATATAGAAGAAGGAAAGGGTTAGAGAGCGGAAGGAAAGGGGAAGGAACGGGGAAGGAAAGGGGAAGGAAAGGGTAGGGTAAAAGAAGTGTCGAGTGTGAATGGTTAGCATTGAAAGGAAGAGAGAAGAGATATTCGAACATATGAACGAGAGCAAGGAATGGGGCGAAGATTAACAACAGAAGGGAAAGGAAAGAAAAGGAAAGGAAAGAAAAGAGAAAGGGAAAGCGAAAGGGAAAAGGAAAGCGAAAGGGAAAAGGAAAGGAGACGGAGAGAAAAAGGAAAGGAGATGGGCGAAGATGGAGAAGAGGACAGAATAGAAGATGATGTTATTGATACCTGAGCAAGAGAAGAGAGGAGAGAGGGGTGGGAGGGACGGAAGGAGGAGACAAGGGACTTAAGGGTAGTAGAAAGAAGAGAGAGGGAGGTGAGGTCTAGAAGTTCCTTAGACTTGGAGGGGAGGAAGGGAAGGAAAGACGAGGGAAAGCGGATGAGGACAGGGGAGAAGAAGAAGTGGGGCAGTCCATTAGAAAGCGATGATGAGATCTTGAGCAGAGGGAGGGAGAAGGAAGGGGCGGAGGAGGAAGAAGACGAAGATGAAGACGAAGATGAGGAGGAAGATGAGGAAGAGTGTGTCAGATGAGAGGAAAAGGAAGAGGGGATGAGGGGGTGACATGGAAGAGGATATGGGACTAAAAACACATTCGGATTTGCAATTTGGGCAATCGATGAGGGGGCGAAGAGGATGAAGAGGAGGAGGAGGAGGAGGAGGAAGAAGACAGCGAAGGGATAGAGGAAGAAAATGAGGGGAAGGGAGATACATAGCAGAGGAAGACGAGAGACAGAAATGAGGCATGTAACACTCGAGGGCTGGGTGCAGAACGAGAATGGGAGGGGAGGGAGGGAGGGAGAAGGGAAAGGGAAGAAAGAGAAGGGGAAGGAAAGAAAGAAAGGAGGCCAGAGTAATCAGTTGATGAGCGACAAATGAGAAATGAATTAGAAAAGGGTAAGGTGAGAATGTAAAGAAAAGCAAAACAATGGGAAAGAAAGGGAAAGAAAAAAAGAGAAAGGGAAAGAAAGAAAAAGGAAAGAAAAGAAAAGGAAAGAAAGGAAGAGGTTACTGGAAGGGACGAAGGGATTTTTCCCTACTAAATATTTAACATGATGGTGATACAGCCATTCACTTCTTCATCACAATGAATATCTTCGCCTTATGGAATATCTGCATTTCTTAAAAATCTTCCTCGAGATCAAATATCTCCTTGTGGTGCTAATTTGCAAGCACGTTGTGTACAAAGAGAGGAATTGGGCATATCAACGCACACAATACACGCATATGTGTATGTGTGTGTATATATATGTGTATGAATATGTGTATGTATATGTGTATGTATATGTGTATGTATGTATATGTATATGTACCTGTGTAATGTCTCTTTCAAGTTGGAAATATCTACTAGAGAAGAAGATATTTTGAAAATATCATCTCTGGTCAAGAACCCTCTAGATCCGAAGGAGTAGGAGGAGTGGGTGGAGGCAGGGGAGGAAGAGGAAGAAGAAGAAGACGGAGCGTGGTCCTCTCTTCTCACTGTTCTCTTGTTCGGCTCCCTCTCTTTCTTTTCCTCCTTCGCTCGAACTTCTTTCCCTCTCCCTTTCCCCTTTGCCTTTCTTTCTCCCTTTCCTTCTCGCTTTCCTCCCTTCTCCTATCGTTCATCAGGAGAGGCAAGCCAATCATGACAGAGTCAGACGAAGGAGAGGAGAGCGGTGGAAGGGAGGAGACGGGAGGAGGATGAGAGAGAGAAGTGAGAGGGCAGAGATGTGATCAAGGAACTTTGGCAGGAGGTTGTTCCAGTTCTACTCATATCAATGTGTACATCCTCCAACATCTCTGCCACATACACCTGTCTCAATTTGAGGGTTCATGGGATATACGATCGAGTCCTTCCCTCTCCTCCTTCTCATTCCTTTCCTCTCATTCTCTCTTTCTCTCTCTCTCTCCTCCCTCCCTCCCGCTGTATTTGTGTTCCTACCCGTCTTTTCCCTCTCCCTCCCTCCCTTCCCCTCTCCTCCTTCTGCCCCTTCTCCTTAAAATCGAATGGTCTGCCTTTCTTCCCACCTCTTCCTCTCTCTCCTCTTCCTTTTCCTTTCGCACTCTTACCCCTTCCCCTTTGCCCTTCCTTCTCCCTTTCCCTTTCCCTTTGCTTCTGTTCGAATCGTTCCCTCTCCCTCTCTCTCTCTCTCTCTATCCCTCTCTCTCTCCCTCTCTCTTTTCTCCAGATATGCTAGCTGGTAGCTCTCCCTTGCGTTGTAGACGGGATCAAATAAAAAGAGAGGGGTGGGGAGGGAGGGAGGGAGGGCAAGGCCAGAGGAAGCGGAAGAGGAAGCGGAAGAGGAAGCGGAAGAGTAAGAGGAAGAGGAAGAGGAAGCGAGCGCAGAAAGGAAGGAATCTGTGAGTTGTATGAGAATTCGACTCTTCTCTTTCTTTTTCATATTTTCAATCTGTCTCCTCGATCCTGGACCCGTTCCCTCCCCTCCCTCGCACTAACGAGGGAAGAAAATACAACGTCAGATGAAAACGCTGAGTCAGCGGAACGGACTGCACTGTTTCTCATCGGTGAGACCGGAGGAAAGACTCGAATACTGAGGAAGATAAGGACAAAGAGTCAGCGGAAAGAGCTCGGTCGGAGGATAGAACGGAGTCGAGTAACGAGAACCTACGAGTTCACCCTCCCTCTGCTCCCTCTCTTCCCTCCGTCCTCCTCCACGTCTTCCCCCTCCGTCAAGTCTGTCGTTGCGAAACACATTGCATCAGATAGCTCTTCTCCTTCTCCCTCCCCTCCTCCCTCTCCCTCTCTGTCCCTTCCCGTCTCCCTCTTCTCCTTCTCTCATCAGCCTCAGCTTCTCCTGCTCCCACTTGATTTCCCCACTTTTCCTTCCCCAGTGCGCTTGGCTAATCCTTTATGAGGTCTCCCCACCATCTCTCCCCCTCTCCATCTCCCTCAGCGTCTCCCCCTCCCTCCGTCTCCACCCTACTCTTCCCTCTCTCTGTATTTCTTCCGCCCTCGCTTCCTCCCTTTCCTTTGTCTTTCCAGCCGAGGACTCTGAAAAGAATGGGGAGGAGGAGGAAGGAGGAACGGAGGGAGAGAGAGGACAAGCGGAGAAGAGGATGCGGAACAAAACACAAAGGCAAGGAGACCCTGTTTCGTTTGCACGTCGTAGTCCGTCAGTTTTCTCTCGCTCCTCTCTCTCTCCTCTCCCCTTCCTCCTTCTCTTCGCCTTCCCATCCTCCTCTCCTTCTCCATCTGCCTCCCTCTCTCCCTCTCCTCCACCCACGTGTTCCACATCATGTTTCTTTTTATCTCTTTCTCCTCCCCCTCCCTATCCTTGCTCAGGAATCTCAATGTGAAGTATTTCCACACCTCGGAAGAGAACAGAGAAAGAAGAGCAGGAGAAGGGAGTGGGGGAGGGAACGAGGTGTCTACAGAGAGGGCGAGGAAGGAAGAACCGGAAGAAGAGGAGAAGGAGGAAGAGGAAGGAGAGAGAGGGGGAGGGGCAGGGGGAGGAAGGAGAAGAAGAGGAGGGATAGGAAGTGTGAGGAGACGATGAGAGAGAGAGGAAGTGAGCGGGGTGGGTCAGGGAAGGCGGGGAGTGCTCAGATATGAACGATCAAAGAGGCAGATCAGGTGGGAGAGGAGTTCCCTGAGGGGAAGGGAGATTAGGCAATGAGAACGGAAGAGAGAAAACAAGGCCACGGAGAGGGGGAACGAGGGGGAGAGCTGAAGGGGTAGGAGAAGGAGCTGAAGAAGAATGTCCTTCTCTCCTTTATCTTTGTCGTATCGAATGCGGTTCTTTATCTCTTCCCTGTACTTCTCCCCCTCTTCCTCCCCCTCTTCCTCCCTCTCCCCCTCCCTCTTCTTCTCCCTGCCCTTCTCCCACTCCTCACAGGGGTCTACCAACCGCATTAAGGAAGGGAGGGGTAAGAGAGAGGAAAGGGGAAGGCTCAGAGGGACAGACGTAGGGAGAGGGAAGGAGAGGGACGAAGGGAAGACAGAGGGAGAAAGAGGGAAGGGAATGGGAAGGAGAGGGTGCTGAGGGAAGAGGCAAGCATTGAGGAGAGAAAGAGGGACCAAAGGACTGTAGAAGGGGAGGGAAAGGGGGAAGAAAGGAGGGAGCAGGAAAGAAGAAAACGAGAAATGAAGGGAGAAAGGAAAAAATGAAAAGGAAAGAGAGAAGGAAAGGCAAAGGAAAGTCAAAAGGAAAAGAGTGGGTTGGGGGTTAGGATGAGTTAATGTTTGAGTATAGATATTTAAAATATCTGCTCGGGAGATACTAATGCGCGATATGATTCGGAACTGTAAGTGTATGTATCTAAGTGAATAAAGGTGGGTCAAGGTAGACCCTCGAATGTGGAGCTAGGGTGTACGTTGTGTAGATCAGAACGAAGGAAACGCAATCGAAGCATACAAGAAGGACTTTTTGAGCTCTGCCTCATATGTACCATGCGCTCATTCAACTGTATGTGTGTGTGTATGTGTATGTGTATGTGTATGTGTATGTGTATGTGTATGTGCATGTGTATGTGTATGTGTATGTGAGATAATTACCTGTGGCATGAATAATGGGTAAATACGGGAAGTAGGTCAGGAGAGAGCGAAGAGGAGGGGAGCAAGATCCGTTGGGAAGAGAAGGAGAGTATGAGGAAGGGAGAGAGGGGAGAGAGGAGGAGTGGGTCAGTGGCTGTACCTCCTGGCGTTCTCTTGGAAAGAAACGAGAGTGAAAGAGAGGACAATGTTGACCCTACTCTCTTCAGCGCCAGCCAGGGATCTAATATATCGAATACAGTCTCATTTTCCTTGTGACCGGGATCTTCAGACGAAACAGCGGACACTCCCTCCATCAGATATCCTCTCTCTCCCCTCCCCCTCTTCTCGCCCTCACTCCTAGCTTGTCTTCCTCTTTCTCTCCTTTCCTTGCCTCTGTCCACTCCATCTCTCTCACTATCCGCACTCCCTTCGCCTCTTTCTTCCCTCTCCTTCCTCCTCATCGCCCCTAATATCTCTACCAACTCCTTCTGTATCTCGATCAGTCTAATTTCCTCTGCCTCCATCTCCTTTCTTGCTTTCCTCCTTTCACTCTCTCTTTCCGCTCTGTGTTTCTCACTATGTTTCCTCCTCACCAGTTCCCGTGGGTCCCCTTCTTCTCCTTCTCCTCTCCCTCTGCCTCTCCCTCTCCCTCTCCTCTGCTCTCGCACCAATTTGCCCATTTCTTCCCCTGTAATCTGCATGGAATCCCTGATCGAAACTACTCTCATCCACAAGTCAAGCGTCTTCACTTGTATCTTCTTCTTCTCTTCTTGCCTCCCCCTCGCCCTTTCTCTTTCTCCCTCTCTGTCTTCCTCTCCTCCCCCGTCTCTCTCTCTCTCTCTCTCTCTCTCTCCCTCCCCAAACCCTCCCTGATAGCCCTCTCTCTCTCTTTCTCTCTCCCTCTCTCCACCCTCGTCGTCTCCCTCCTCTCCTCCTTCTCCAACACCTTCCATACATCTCTCCTCACCATTCTATTCTTTTCCCCCATCTGCACCCCTCCACTACCTCTTCTACCGTCGACACGACATCGCAAGCGGAAGGGAGAAGCGATGGAGAAACGCCTATCAAATTGAGAAAAGGGAACGTAGACGGGTGAACTGACTTGAAGACGTCGATGTGACTCAGATAGGAAAATATCTTCTTGGTTGACTTTTCATCCTCCATCTCTCTCCTCTGTTGGCGGCGTCGCCTTCTTTTCCCTCCTTTGTTTTCTCCTCCTCCTCCTCCCTCACTCCTCTCTTCTGGGATTCGGAGGGAGGAGAGAGAGAAAGGATTTTTTCGAACAAGGCAGCAAGAGGAAGAGGAGATGGATGATGGGAGTGGGAGGAGTGGGAGAAGGAGGAGTCAGAGAGAGCGTGTATTCTGTGGTGATCCACAACGCTAAAGATGGGATTCTTTATAGTCAGAGAGACAGGAGAATCAGGAAGGGAAGCGGAGGGGGAAGGGGAAAGGGAGAGGGGAGGGAGAGAGGGACGAAGCAGAGGCGGGTGTAGAATGGAGACAAGTATTGCAAGTGGAAGGACGAGATCAGGCTAGGCCCAAGGCATCTGTTGAGAACCAGTCTCCAGTCCACCAGAGAGAGGCACTGGGGAAGTAAATCGAAGAGAGGAGGTGGAGAAGGGGAAGATGCGGGGAAGACAAAAGAATAGAGGGAGAAATGCAGGAAGATATGGGAGAACGCAAGGGGGTTTTAGGGGGGTATAGGGGGGTATAGGGAGGGTATAGGGAGGCATGGGGAGGTGTATGGAAAGAAAGGGTGGTTAGTTGGTCGACGGATATGGTTAGAGAGAAAGGAGAAGAGCGTGACGTGGGGAGAGTAAGAAATTCACAAAACTAACGATAGCACCCGAACTTTCCCATCGATTGAGTCCGCTCATATTTCTACTACATAGAGAGTGCACTCATATTTCCACAATAGCCCAAGTGCATGGAATCGCACGCCGAATAAACATGTGGAGTAGTGACCATAGAGAAAGATACAGAAATGGGTGTGTGAATACGAACGACCGAACGCTAAGCACTAGAAACAACGCGATTTGTATGATTTTTCACATCCGATTCGGCGCATGTAACTTGTTCAACCATGTCCGTCTACACCGCTTTGGGGTTGATCCGCGATCGTGTGCATGCATTCACATCTGTTTCTCAGTTTTATATCTAATCCCACATGCTTGTATAAGAGAGCCCCCACTAGGTTACCTTGCTCAGGTGAATGCGTCCTCCTTCGCTTCTTAGAGTTCCTCTCCTGCCTTCTACCGAACAGAGTCCTTGACATTCGCCACACTTCTTCCTCTGTCCTAACAACGTCTATGCTCTCACTCTCCATCTCCTCTCCCTCGCACTCGCCCTCCCTCCCTCTTCCTCTCCTCCACCGTATGCTCCCGTTTCTTCCTCTCTCCCTCTCTTCCCTCACCTGAGGACGAGAGAAGAGGCAGGGGGAGGGAGCGGGGAGTGGAGGGAGAGGAGAGGAGACGAGAAGAGGAACATGGACGTGATACCGCCGATCACTTTTAGTCGAAGTCCTCTCGCATCTAGTCCGACTGAAGGAGACAAAGCGAGGGAAGGGAAGAGAAGGGGAAGAGAGGGAAGGGAAAGGGAAGGGAAAGGGAAAGGAGAAGAGAAAGGAAAGAGAAAGGGAAGGAGAAGGAAAGGGAAGGAAAAGGGAAGGAAAAGGGAAGTGAAAAAGAAAAGAATGCAGAATGGAGGAGGAGATTGCATTTGTTAATTATGTGAAGATATTTACAAGAAGAATATAAAAATTATGCTAACAATATCTGCAGGTGTTGGTTTCATGTCAATCGAGATATTTTCAATTCGAACGGAGATATTTTCAGTTAGAACACGGTCATTTATCGAAACCTACGTGATTGTGAACGAGAAGAGGAAGGGGAGGGAGGGGAGGAGGATGAAGGAGATGAAGAGGAGAGGATGCGGAGGCAGAGGCTGAGTGTGAAGAGGCAGAGATCTTGCCTGTTGCTTCTTCTCACCCCCGCTCTTCCTCTCTTTTTCCCTCTCCCTCCCATTCCTCCTCTCTCCCCACTCCAGCCCCTCCCTTCTCCCTCTCCCTCTCCCTTTGGAGAAGTTCACTCTCCCTTTCGATTTCATGAGCCATATGGGAGTAGGTAGAGGGGAGGAGGGAGGAACTGAGGAAGGGAGATAGGAGGGAACGAGAGGAAAGAATGCGAATGCACCTCTCAGGTGAACGTGTGGAGTGACAAGGAATCGAGACCTAGGGACAGGACGACGACATGTGGACAAAGTGTGTATGAATGGGAGGGGAAAGGGAGAGAATGGGAGGGGAAGAGGGCAGAGCATGCAAGTAAGTGCGTACATGCAGCGTGTGTGTGTGGATGTGATGTGCATGTGGAGGCATGTGTGTATGACGTGTGTGCACGTGCGTATGTACAAGCACTGGTGTTCCAACTCGTGTTGCTTGTATGCGTTCTAGGACGTTACATGAGGGCTCGTGCGCATGTGAGTTGTATGCTTGCCATCGTCTCATTCACTCGAGGAGTGCACGAGGGTTCGACTTCAATTGAATGACCGGTAGAACTATTCGTTGATTGATCAGCAAGCACCAGCATACGTAGATAGATGTCACTCTAAAAATATCTTTGGAAGCGTCTTCCTGTAACATATCCTGCATCAGGTGTCGCCATGCACAAATATCTCAGGTGCATAAATATCTCATAAGTGATAAACAAACCCAAAAGGAATAGAACCCATCACAAGGGATAGGGCACTCTCCATTCCCACGTCAGGGAACGTTGAGTTCCGTGTTGGTAAATGTAACGGACCTTTCCTGTAGCAGAAACCTACCTTCTTTTCTCCGCGTCCTCTTCCTCTTTCTCTCTACCCTTCCCCCTCTCTTTCTCCTTCGCCCTCTCTTTTCCTTCTCTGTGCTATCGACGACTTCTGTTCATCACGGATGCATGGACGCACAAGAGAAGGCGGAAGGGCAGAGGGGGGGAGGGATGGGAAGAGGGGGAGAAACGAGCAAAGCGAAGATTAACGAGCTCCCTCTCCATGGCATCTACCCCTTCCCTAATCTTGGCCTCCTCTTCCCCCCTCCTCTCCCCCCCAGCCCTGCCTTTGTCCCTCGTCCCTCTTCCCCTCACCTCACTCCCTTTCTCTCTGCTGGGCAACGGATCGTCCGCATGCACAATAAACTTTACCTCCACCGCTCGCATGCCCTCCTCCCTCTCCCTCGACTTCCCCCCACTCCCAAGCACACACGATTAACCCCAGCACCACTCCTCCTCGTCTCCCTTGCTCAGCTCTCTCCATGCTGCCTCGTCCCTCCTCCTCTCTCTCCCCCTCACCCGCACTCTCCTTCTCCTCTTCCTCCTCCTCCTCCTCTTCCTCCTCATCCTCCTCCTCCTCTTCCTCCTCCATCCTCCTCTCCTGCATTCCCTATACTCCTCATGATCTCTAGGAGAGAGTGTGCATCACTCCTTTCCAATCAGTCTCTGCACTGTTCCTCTCTCCCATTCCCCTCTCCTCTCCATTTCCTCTCCTGCGTCCACGCACTTATGAATAAGGCTGCAGATCCTCTCTATTATTCTCAATTGAATACATGCACTGAAGAGAGTGTCACCTCCTCTCTCTCGATCCCTCCCCTTCTTCACCTTCTTCTCCTTCGTCCCTTCCTTCTCCCACTCTATCTCCCTCCAACTCCCCCTCTTTCCCCTATATTCCAGTCCCGGTCTCTCCACCCCGCACTCTCATCCATTCTTTTGTACTCTTCAAATTGTGGGGAACCGTAGATATTTACGGTGATCACTTTGTGGCGACCTAGGAGATAAGAAAGAGATGAGTGAAAGGAAGGATTTTCTCAATTTGAAAGAGAACTCATTGTCTTCGCTGGCAGAGAAGAAATATCTCCACTGGTTGGCCGTCAGATTCTTTTCCCTTCTCTTTCTCTGCTCTTTCTCTTGCTTCTCTCTCTCTCTCCTCTCTCTCCCTCTCCTCTCTGTCCTCCTTCTCCTCCCTCTCCTCCCTCTCCCTAGCCCTCTCCCTCTCTCTCCTTCACTTCCAGGTAGTCTGTTGATCTCATATTGTGATCCTTTTCTCTATTTCTTTCGCGTCTCCTTTTCCTCTCCCTCTGCCTCGCAATCTCCCTCTTCTCCTTCCTCCTCTGCTCCCTCTTCACTTTCTTTGGCCTCCTTCTCCCTTCTCCTTCTCTCCTCCCTATCATCCCTCCTCTCTTCTCTCTCAGCCTCTGCTTCCCACATCTCCACAACTAGAGATATCAAGCCAAGTCCGTCTCTCTTCTCTTCTCGCTCGTTCTTTCCACCGTCCCTCTCCCTCTCCCTCTCTCTCCCCTCTCCTCTCTCCTTCCTCCCTTTCAACCTGTAGTTCCCCCTCCTTCCCTCCTCCTCCACCTCTCTTTCTACGATCTCAAATACAGACAGTTCTTCCTCTGTTATTCTCTCCCTCTCCTCCTCTCCCCTCTCCCTTTGTTCCTCTTTCTCTCCTTCTCTTTCGCACTCTGAAGCTAATTCCCTTTTCCCTTTCCCCATTACGTCATCCGAAAACTCGCTCAAAGACCTACCCAACCTCCCTGATCCTTTTCTTGACCTGCGCTCACCCCTTCCCCTTCTATCGTCCTCCCTTCCCTTCTCTCTCCCCCCTTCTTCCGAGGAACTGATTTTTTCATCAGAGAGAAAAGAAACTTGATCGAAGGAGCGAAAGAGGGAGGCAGGGGAGAAGGGAGTCGGAGAGGGGAGAAGGAAGTGTCGGAGGAAGGCGAAAAGAGCTGGTGAGGTGCAGGGGCGGGAGGCAGGAGAAAGCGACAATGCAACGAGGACAGAAGAGAAGAGGAGCCTGACGCTCTTGTTTTTGGACCTGAGAGCGAACGATACCATCTCTTCTCTCCCTCTCACCCTCTCCACTCCTCCACTCTCGACCACCACCTCCCTCTCTTCGAACCAACTCCACGAACGCTCTCCCTTTCCCTCTAATCCACTCGCTCCCTCCCCCTCACTCTCTTCCCCTCTGCTCCCAGCTCTCTTCTCGCCCAGCAGAACAGAGATCAGCGAGGAGTTCTCAGATTTGAACGTTCATGTCCCACGGCATGGGAGTAACCGAAGACTGCTCTAAGAGGGAGTGTGCATCCTCTTTTGCAATCGAAGATCTTTCTTGGAAGAGTTGGGGGGGACGAGAGGGAATCTCAAGCGAACGACGGAAGGAGGCAGGGAGGGAGAGGATTGCTCAGAAGAGGAGGAGGAAGAGGAGGAAGAGGAGGAGGAGAAGGAAGAGGAAGAGGAAGAATTGTTGGATGGATTTTTGGTATTTGAGTAAGGAGTAAGTCTGATAGCTCCGCACGCGTTGTTGGAAAAAAGAATGAGGAGGAGAAGTGAGTAGGCGAAGGAGAGGTCTTCCAGGAGAGAGAGAGAGATCGAAGAAAGGACCAAGTTCAAGAGAGACAAGCTTGCCTGTGAAAATAAACAGCAGCAGAAGTAAGATGTGCGCGTACATATACATGAAAGTACATAGACGATACACGCACACACACATATATATATACGTATATGTATATATATATACGTATATGTATATATATATACGTATATGTATATGCATATGCATGTAAACATGAAGGACGTTAGGAAACAGACGCAGTAAACGAGAAAAAATAAAAAACAAGCGATGGATGCGAATAAGAAGGTGGAGCAACGAAAGGCAGAGAACGGTGAGGGGGGAGAAGGCAAGTACGGAGTCACGTCGGGAAGGGGGAAAAAGAAGCGAAGCAAGCGAGAAAGGGAAAGGGGAAGAAAAGAAGCGAAGCGAGCGAGAAAGGGAAAGGGAAAGGAACGAGAGAAAATTGAAAGAAAATGAAGGGTGAGCGAAAAAAAGAATCAAGGAAATGTATAGCAGATCCACGTGAAAATATCTGTTGATTAAAAAATCTGCTGATATAGGTACTTCGTAGTATGTTACCTCTGCGTCTGAGAGTGAGATATTTTCCATCTCGGAGCCCTCTTTTTCTGATCTCGAAATGAGACCTCCTGGCCTTATCAGAGATGGAGGCAGCACACGACCCACGAGTGAAAGAGCAGAAGGAGAGGAAGGGGGCGAGGAAGAGGACGAGGAGAGGGGTGAAGAGGGAGAAGAAGAGGAAGAAGAGAGGAAGGGGACGTGTACGATATTAGCTGGGATTGTGAGTGAGAAACAGATAGGAAGGTTCGAAGTATCTCTCCTAATGAAGAACACACGAAGCGAAGGGAGGTCACTTCCATCCCCACAGAAGACTGGCGGGAAGCGAAAGGAAAGCGGAGGAAAGAGTGGGGAAGGGAGGCAAAGGGAGGGGAAGGGAGGGGAACGGAGGGAAAAGGGAGGACAGCAAGCAAAGGAAAAGAAAAGAAAAGAAAAAGGAAAGGAAAGGAAAGGGAAGGAAAGGAAAGGGAAAGAACGAGAACCGTTAGTAAGAAGGAAAGGTGGCGAAAAGAAGGGAAGAGAGAGAAGGAATGTGAAGGGTTCAAAAGATACGTGGGATGACATTACTAGATGTATGCATCGCATGAGAGCATCTCAAGCGCCTGATGTGCGGTGTATAAGTGTGTGAACATCTCTCATATTAAGACAGTATACGCAGGTGCTGATTCCAATGGGTTTGTGCGTTGGTGGTTATACGCGCATGTCTGTCTGTTTGTCTATGAGTGTGTGTATGTGTGTGTGTGTGTGTGTGTCTGTACATGACGACTGATAAATGAACAACATGATGTACTTACGAGAGAGGTGTGTATCGCAATGAGGTTGGAGAAAGTGAGGATGTTTTTGGACGGGACGATAAGAGTTGGGTTGGGAAGAGGGAGAGACGAAGCGGAGGAAGAGGAGGAGGAGGGTGAATGTATGTTGGAGAGAGAGCGGATGTATTTTCTGGCGAGAGAAGCGTGTTCTTCTTCAATCTTTTTTCAGAGCAGAGGAGTGAGAGTGCCAGATAACGTAAAGTCTGATGAGGAGTGGAAGGTGTAGGGTTTCAATGGGGGGAGAAGGTTCGGAACTACAGGGAAGGCAAGGGGAGGAAGGAGAGAGAACTGATGCCGAAGAGGAAGGGAGGGGTGGAGAGGGGGACGAAGGGCAAAGAGAAGGAGACGAGGAAACAGAAGAGGAAAGAGAAGCAGGTGAATCGACCTGATGTACGCAAGCATGCGAGTGAGAAGAGGAATGTGAAACTGAGACGGGGTCCCTCTTTTTCACTTCTGATCCTCCCTCTCCTCTCACCGCTCCCCGCCCTTTCCCTCTCCTACATGTCCCGTCTCGCTTTCATTCCTCTCCTTCTCTCCTTCCCTCTCCCTTTCCCTTTCCCTTTCACTTTCTGCCTCCCTTTCCTCCACTCCTTCCAAGTACCGTTGTAGTCCTTCAACCTTCCTCTTGACCTGCAGGTGAGAAGAGTAAAACACGTTCTTGACATACAGGTCATCAGTCATACTCTCTCTTCTTTGAGAGCCTTCACAGTCCTCATCAGAACCTCAGAGGAATCAACTAAGACTGACGAGCGAAGGCTAGGGGCAAACGAGTAGCCAAATGGGGGGAGACAGGGGAAGGCGTGCACGAAGAACGAGATGAGCACGAGGAACAAGAGGAGTCAAGGTTCTGTGATTTCGTGAGCTCAGCCTCTCTCTCTCTCTCTTCCCCACGTGTACTTGGTTGCTGCACACACTCTGAGGAGCTCAAACACAAAGATTTTCTGCAAGTCATCTTTTTCCATACCCCTGTGGAGGAAATATGAGTGATTTTGAAAGTGTAAATACGAGTGGTTATGGTGAAGAGAAGTTAGTAAACGATAGACACTTATTGCAAGTATCAAGATATATGCAACATGGAGTTTTGTAAGACCTATGACTGTAGTATACCACATGTGTTCACTCTGTGTGTGCTCACCTGTATCCACTGCGGAGAAGAAGGAAGAAGAAGGCAAGAGCGAAGGGGAATGATCGAGAACTCTCAAATTGGGATCCTCTCCAGAAACAGAGGTGAGAGCGGATGGGGGGCAAGACATCTGCAATTAGGAATAAGCGAAGGAGGGAATTGAACTCTATTTTGTTCTCAATTTGGGAGTTTCTAAGGATGGGAGGAAGGATCTGGGGGAGCACAAAGGAAGATAGGTATTTGTTCTTTGAAATGGAAGATAAGGCAGACAATACGACGCTGAATGTATTAAAGGAGGGAAAGAGGGGGCGTAGGAGAGGAATAAGGAGGGGACGGAGGAGGGGGAGAAAGAGGAGAAGGAGGAGAAGGAGGGGGGCATTGAGTGATATATGAGGGAAGAGTAAAGAAAAAAGAAGTTGGTATTGAGAAGAAGGGAAACAATGATTAGCACAGGATGAGACATAAACACGGCACAACAGAACAAAACATCCATCGATCATACATGGTGCGCATATACATGGTTTCGTAGAAGCAATGCAACAGGAATGTACGGCACTCCGCCATACAGCTATCGATTCGAAGAACTCAGAGAAAGATAAAGCAGTGGTCTTACTTGTTTTGTACTCCTTCTCTTCCCCTAGCATCCCCTCTAGCACACAGCACAGCTCCTCTCTTATCTGGGTCACGTTGTTACTCTCATATTGAGAATCCAGCCACTCAAAGAAAGACGTATGGGGAGAAGAGGAAGGGGAAGAAGAGGAAGGGGAGGAAGAAGAAGCTGAAGTGGGGGAAGAAGAGGAGAATGAGGTCGAGTAAGAAGAGGAGGAGCGATGAGCTTGAGCTTGAGAAGGGAAAAGGGAGAGAGGGGGGAGGAGGAAGATAGAGAAGAGGACGAGGAAGAAGAAGTGATGAAGAAGGTAGCTAAGAGAGGGAGGAAATGAGGTTGCCAAATATTAGAGAGGAGAGATGGGGGGAAGGGGTGGTGGAGGAAGAAGAAGAGGAAGCAAGAGCAGAAGGAGCTACGGAAGAAGAGGAGGCAGAGAGAGGGAAAGATGAGGATGAAGGGAAGGAAGAGAGGGGAGAGAGAAGGGAGCGCGACGAAAGAGGAGAGAGAGAGCAAGACCTGTAAGGGCTTACAAATCTACAGACATCGTATACACAAACATTTCCATTCCACCTTTTCTCTGACTTTCCTTCTCTTTCCTCCTTGGCCTTGTCCTCCCTTTCCCTTTCCTCTTCCTCTCCATCTTCATCTTGCTCATGAATCGATGAAAACAACTTCTCCTCCGCCTCCTCCGCTGATAGTCTAACTATTCCCCTTCCCTTTGCGCCGCCGTCTCTGCCCTCCCGCCCCCTATCCCTCTCCCGCGGAGATCTCTCATACTTTCTCTTAAGGTATTCATTTCCCACGATCACGCACAACACGGAAAGAGCCTTCTCCGCAGATGAATAGTCAGTGCTCAGCATCAAACTAAAGGGAATAAACGAAAGGAAGGCATTGGGGGGGGGGAGCGCATTGGGAAGGGGAGGCGACGGAATTAAGAGAGAAGGGAGGGGATCAAAGACAAGGAAGGAGACGATGCGATGAAGAGAAGTAAAGGAAGAGACAACGAGAGAGGGGAAGGGAGGGGTGGGGGAGGGGAAGGGGCAAAGGGAGCGAAGGAAATCGAAAAGCAATGGGTCGTCGAAGAGGAGTCCAAGGAGATAAGAGAAAGTTAGCAAACAAAGTGAGTGATGGAAATATGAATGATCATATTACAGCCATGAGATAAGAAATAAAAGGGGGAATGTAGAGCACAGAGCATAAGTGAGAGCGAAGGACCAGGGAGTGAGCACGAAATATGAATGATCTTATGAAATGTGAATCTTCGTATGAAATGTTAATCTTCGTATGAAATATGAATGATCTCCATTGGTTGCCTTACATTCGCCAAAGCCCAGACACGTGTGCGAATGACAGCTTCCTCTTGGACTTCGCAAAGAGGAGGAGGGAGACGGTGGGACCAGGGAGGGAAGGGGAAGGAGGAGGGGAGGACAACGTTGGGGATGAAGAGAGAGGGAGTGCGGGGGAGGAGTCGTAGGGGAGAGAGGTTGAGGAGGCGATGGAGGAGGAAGAGAGGAAGGAGTGGGTTGTGGCGCAGGAGGGGGAAGAGAGGAAGGAGTAGGTAGTGGTGTCTGCCAAGACGAGAGAGAGAATATGGGAAGCTACCCAAGACTGCTCCCCCTCCCACTCCGCCCTCTCCTTCTTTCTCAATTTGAGGGGTAGAATCTCTCTCTGCAGTTGCAACCAGTGTTCCAGCCCTTCTCTTCCCAGGCTCAGCAGCGCTGTCTTTCTCTTCCCTTCTGAATAATTCTGGGACCTCCTCAATGATTCACTAATTATCGAGACGAGCACGTGAGAATAGAACGCAAGGGCTCCGGATCTAGAAGATCTCTGTGGATAGAAGAAATGCAGAGGAAATATGAATGAACGAAAGAAGTACGGGAAAGGAAAGGGTATTTAAATCATGTGTTCGTTCGTAAGTCGCAAAGAAAAGAAAAGAATAGCATATTAGAAGTAGTCTATATTGGAGACAAATCATGTGAACGCAATAACAAATTGAAATCGTGGCATGGGGAAACCTCAACATGCGGAAACCACAACATGCGAACTAACTAAGGGTGATGTTGTACACAACAAAACAGATCGCGTGCCGTCGCTCCCTTTCCTCTGTCACTTTTCGACTCCAGTCCTGTTCTCTTACTTACCGTTTGATCTATGTCGTATAAAGAAAACAACGTCCTAACCCACATCATCATCGTACTCGGTGCGTTCGTATTTCCACTCACACCTTCGCTCTCTTCTTCTCTTCCCCACACTCTCTTCTCCCCCTCTCTCTTTTTCTCTTTCTCTTTCTCTTTCTCTTCCTCTCGATATGAATGGAAGACGCAACGTCTGAGCATGACTCTCTGCCACTCTTCCTCTTCTCCCCATCCCTCTCCCCTCCTCTGCTGTTTGTCTCTCTCTCTGTCTCTCTGTCTCTGTTTCTCCCTCTCCTCCTCCCTCCTCCTCCTTTCTCTCATTCCTCTTTCGACCAGAGCCCTTGCCTCTGCCTCCCTCTCCCTCTCCACCTCACTCTCACTCATATCTCCATCCCTTCTTCTCCTTCCTCTCCCCCTCTCTCCCCCTTCCTCTATCCCCCTCTTCTCTTTCCTTCTCTCTCTCCCTCTCCCTCTCCCTCTCTCTTTCTCTTCTCTTTCTCTCTCCCTCTCTTTCCCTCTCACTCTCCTTCTCCACGTCCCTTTCCCTTTCCTTCTCCCTGTTTTTCCCCCTTCTTTCATGAGTATCCCATCGCACAACAAGCAAAGCAGTCTCACCTTCTCCCTCTCTCTCTCAAAGCCCCCCGTCCTCTGCCTCTTCCCCTCCTTCCACCTCCCCTTCTCTGTTAGACTCACCCTCTTCCGAGATCTCTTTCTCCCTCTCTCCTTCCTCTCTCCTTGTTCCTCTTCTGAATTTCTACGCTTACCGTTGCCTCCGTCCTTTGCCTTTTCTTCTTCCCTTGCTCTCTGCCCCTCCTCTTTCTCCTCCTGCTTCTCATTTTCTTTCCCCTTCTTCTCCTTCTTAAGTCCTTTATACTGGGGTACAGGGGAAAAGAAAAGAATTGAAGGCGGTGGAGAGGGGATAGAAGAGGAGGAAAGAGAAGAGTTGTGAGCAGAAGGGGAAGAAGAAGGAAGGGCCGCAGAAGATGCGAGGGAGTGGGGAAACGCGGAGGGAGAAGGAGAGGGCTGGGAAAAAGGGGGAGGTGATGAGGTTGCAGAAGAGGAGGTGGAGGACGACGGAGAGGGAGTGGAGTAGAAGGGCGATATGCAAAGGCCAGGAGGAGGGTGAGACAGAGAGGAATAAGTGAGAGAGAGGGAGGAAGATGCAGAATCAGGAGGGGAGGAGGAAGGAGAGGGGGAGGAAGATGAAGAAGAGGTAGAAGAAGCAGACGGAGGGGAGAGCAGAGAAGGACGAGGAGAATGTGGAGGACTATGTGAGACGAAGAAGGAAGAAAGAAGAGACAGCTGAGAATTGGAAAGGAAAGGGACGTATCTATTGCAGATATCCGGAAGAGAGGGGAAGAGAGGAATTAGACGCAAGAGAAAGAGACACGGGAAGCGGAAGAGGGGAAAGGAGAGGAGGGGAGGGAGAAGAGGATGAACAAGAGGAGGAAGAGGAAGAGGAAAGCGACGAGGAATTGTGAGGAAGCGAGTAGAAATGCATAGATGAGGAGGAGTAGGAGAGGGAGGAGGAGAGGGAGGAGGGGAGGGAGGATAGAGAGGAAGAGAGGGAGGAGGAAAGGGCGGAATGGGGTGAAAGGCAGAGGATAATCGTAATCAACGAATCTAGACCATCTCGCGTGGAGGAGGGAGAGGGGAAGAAAAGGAGGGAGCGAGAAGAGGCAGATAAAAACGAAGAAGAGGAGGAAGGGGAAGAAAAGAGAGAACTCCTCATACTCTTTCCCTTTCCTTCCCCTCTCCTTCCCCTCCCCTTCTCCTTCCTCTTCCCCTTCTCCTCAAACTTATTTACCACGGCGAAGCCCCACTTTTCACTCTCTCTCTCTGTTCCTCGTGCCTTCTCCCTTTCTCTCTCTCTCTCCTCTCTCTCTCCCTTTCTCTCGTCCTCTCTCCCTCATCACCCACAATCCTCTTCTCTCCCGTCCCAGCATCCATGATCCCTCTCCTTCTGATCTCTAGCTCTCTCCTCTCCTCCTCATCGTCCTCCTTCTCCTCTTCCCTCCTTCTCCCCGATCTCTCACTCTCGGAGTCCTCTTCTTCCTTTCCCTCCTCCTTCTCCTCATCTTTCTCTTCCTCCTTCTCTTCTTCCCTCGAAACCTTCTCTTCGCCCTCCTCTAATTCCGCCTGCCCTTTCTCCCTCGACTCCTCCCGTCCCCTTGTTTTCTTTTCTTCTTCTCACTCTCCTCCTCCTCACCCTCACCCCCAAAATATCTATATCCATCTTTTCACTTCTCTTCAAGTGAGCTATGTTATTATCAGAGAGAGAACCCACAGCTGAGATACGGGGGGCTGAGATATTTTGCGAGATGTTCTCTCTTCTAGATATTTTTTCACTCGCACCTATTCTTTCCCTCTCTCTCTGTCTCTCTCTCTCCCTCTCTCTTTCTCGTTCGCTCTCCTTTTCCACCTCCGCCTCCCTTCTCTTCGCATCGCCTTCCATTTGCCTATCTCTTTCTCTCTCCCTTTCCCTCTCCCTTTCCTCTCTCTCTCTCTCTCCACCTCTACTCTTTCCCCCACTCGTTTCAAGCTAAGAGATATTTCCCCAGTAGCGTTGACGCCATCCCTTCCACCTTCCCTTCCACCTTCCCTTCCCCCCTCAGCCCCTCCTTCTCTCTCCTCCCTTCCCTCGCTTCCCCACCCCTATCGCCACTCCCTCTCCCCACTACACTGCTTCTCCTTAGAGGTTGAAACGATGATATAGAAGAGGAGAGGGGGGAAGGGAGCCGAGGAAAGGGAGGAGGAAAGGGAGGGAGAAGATGAACGAGAAGAGGAGGGAGGCAGTCCAGAACGCAAGTGGGGGGAAGGGGTCAGCAGAAGGAGAAGACAAAGGAGGGGAGAAAGGGAGGGGAAGAGGGGGAAGAAGAAGAAGAAGAAGAGGAAGAGAAAGAGGAAGAGGAAGAGAGGATGGAGCAGGGGCGTGTAAAGAAAGAGATGAGAGAGAGGAGGAGTATGAGGAGGAGGCAGAGAGAGAGGGCGAGGCAGAGAAAGAGCAGGAGGAAGGGGGAGGAATAGAAGGAGGAGGGGGGAGAGGAGGAAACGATAAGTTAGATGAGGATGATAAGAAAGAGCAAGAAGATGGAAGAGAAGAGGGGTTGGGGAGGGAAGTCTGAGGGGGGAGGGAAGGAGGAGGAGGGAGAGAAGGAGGAGGGGGGTGGCAGTAGAATGAGGATGGGGGTGAGGTAGGGTGTTAGGGAGGGAAGACAGTGCAAGGACATCTCCAATGTGTGCACCGTTATTTCCAATGAAGAGGGGGAGGGAGGAGGAAGAGGAGGAGACAGAGTGCCGACGAGGAAAAGATAGAGACTGAATGTCAGAAGAGAGAGGTTGGGAAGGAGAGGGCGCAGGGGAGAGGGACGAGGGAAGAGAGGGGGAAGCAGAGGAGGAAAGAGAGAGGGAGGAGGAAGAAGGGTTCAAGAAAGAGGGAGAAGGAGAGGAAGGGTGAGGGAGAGACGACTGTCCATGAGGAGATTGAGACAAGGAAGAGGGGGTGGAGGAAAAGGGGTGGGAAGGGGAAAAGGAGGAGGAGAGGAAGACTGAGGGAGAAGGAAGAGGAAGCGAATGGGACTCTGTGGAATGCAGAGGAGGAGGACCGTTCAACTTGAGACTCAGTGTGGAGACAGAGATTCCCTTAGGAGGCACTCTCTCTGATTTATTCGCTTGCGTATGTATCTGGAAAAGATCTCCTGGCCCTTCTCTCTTTCTCACCAAAATATCTTCTTTTTGCTCATGTCCTCTATTTCTCAAATGAACGTCTCCAAATTCAACTCCATCGTTTACTCCCAAAGACGAAGAAGACGAAGAGACAGAGGACGAAAGAGAAGCACAGAAAGAAGAAGAAGAGGAAGAGGAAGAGGAGGACGTAAATGCTCCAGATGAGTGCACATTTGATCCATCATTTTTCCTTTCAATTGAATCCACCTCCTCTGCTAGAGGAGAAAATATTTTCTCAATTTGATCGGTGCATAGGTATCTGTCCATGACGAAGATATTTTTGACTTTGAAGGAAGGGTAGTAGGAGAGGGGAAGGAGAGAGGGGGAGGAAGGAAAGCGGGACGGTGCAGGGCGGGAGAAGGGGAGGAGAGAGTAGGAGGTTTGTGCATGTGTATTTCCAACGTTCATCTGGAGTCTCCAGTGGAGAGACACGTATCCGCCCTGGATGAGGAGAAGGCAAAGGGGCGGAACATTTGAAGAAAGAGAAGGAGGGAGGGAGGGAGGGGGAAGGAGAGTTTAGGCACAGGAGTTAGGAGGGAGGGACAGAAGAAAAGCAGGGAACGCAGTGGATACAGGTGAAGAAATAGAGAGAGGAAAGGAGTTATAGGAAGTTTGTGTCAATATATGTGTATGAAGGTGTGTGTAGGTGTGTGTAGGTGTATGTATGTATGTATGTACGTATGTATGTGTGTGTGTGCGTTTGTGTGTATGAGTGTGTGTTTATGCAGATGTATATACACGCATGTATGTCGACTCAATATGCGCACGGGTGGATGAGATGTTGTCGAATTGGATGTACATGTTTCATATACAACTTGAAGGATGGAGCATAAACGTAGGAAATATGAATGACCAATAAATAGCTGATATAAATTACCCTAGCGCAGAAGGAGTATTTGACGAAGTCAGAGGAAGAGGAGGAAGGAACTCTCTGCCTCAGGCTCAGTCCAGTCGAGTGACTCATCTCTCTATGTCTTCGTCTTTCTCTCTCCCTCTCCTTCTCCCTTTCCCTCTCCCTCTCTTTCTCCTTCTCTCTCTTTCCTCCACTTCCCCTTTCTCTTCTGCCTCCATCCCGTCATCCTCCCCTTCTCCCTCCCACTCTACTTCTGTGCAGATATTTTCACTCATCCTGAAAGGATCCACCTGATCGATCCACTCAAATTGAGAAGCCCAGACCTTCCTTCGCCTGAGTTCTGCCTCGCTAAAATATCTACTGAAAGATCGGTCAGAGAAATCTCCACGCTGCTGCTGACTGGGAGTCTCTTTATCCCCTTTGTCCAGTCCCTCCCTAATTTCTCTCTCTCCCTCTGCCCTTCCACCCTCTCTGCCTCCATCGTACTTGATGTCCCCCATCATCTGGATGGACGTGGATGAAGCAGATCCGACTGATAGGGGTTCGAGAGGGAGGAGATTAGAAGAATAGGAAGCGATGGAGGAGGAAGGGGACGACGATTGGAACGAGAGGGAGAGAGAAGAAGGATGGACAGACTGGGAAGAATGCAGTGCAGGGACGGGAGGGGGAGAGAGAGAGGGGCATGCGTGGGAAGGGAAGCGGAAGAAAACGAAGAAGAGGAGGAGGAGGAACCCAGCGAGTGGGAAAGAGAAAGAGGCACCGGGCGAGAGGAAGAGTGGGAGAGGGTAGGGAGAGGGAGGGAAATGGTGCCTACGCTTTCTTTCTCCGCTACGACAACTGCCACCTCCTCCCACTCCCCCTCCTCCTGCCCGCCCTCTTCTTCGTCGTCTTCTTCCTCCTCTTTGCTCTCGCACCCCTCTCCTTCCGCTCCCACTCCGCCACTGCTTCCCTTTCCCCTTGCCCGTACCAGCTCTCTCCCTCTCCCTCCCCCTCTCCCTCGTCCTTCTTCAACGCAGATCACCACCCTCTTACACCAAAATATCTCCATAGCATCAGTGAGAAGAAGGTGTCTCAATTTGAATGGAGCATGGTTATTTTTCCTCGTGTTCACTATCCTTTCGCCTTGTCTTTCCCCCGGCCGTTCCCTTTCCCTTTCCCTTTCCCTTTCTCTTTCCCCTCTCTCTCTGCCCCTCTCTCCTTTTCCCTTCCCAATCTCCTTGCCTTCCTCGCTCTTTCGCTCCACCTGCCCTCGCCCATTCCCTTACAATGGCTGACTCTTGTTCCTGCATCGCTGATAGATTAGCTTTAATAGCGGAGAAGGTATAGGGAGCAGAGCGAGGGAGGGAGGGTGAGAAGAGCGAGAAGAGGGGTGTAAGAGGGAGAGACACTCTGGAGTAGTTGTTGGAGGAGAAGGAGGGGAAGGGAAGGGACGAGAGGAATGAGTGGTCGTACACGACGTCTCTGCATATACCCTCTCTCCCTCCCACGAGAGCTAAGAAGAGGGTAGCGGGAAGAGGGACCGTAGACGGGAAGAGAAGGCCGAGGGCCCAGAACTCAGAGAGGGACGAAAGGGATGCTATGGTGAGGCTTATGAGTCTCCACCACTCAACTGGGAGAATGGGAGAGGGGGAGGAAGAAGACGAAGAGAAGGAAGAAGCAGAAGAGGAGGGGAAAGAAGAGGAGGAGGAAGAAGAAGAGGAGGAGAATGGTGCAAGCGTTGAAGGAGGAGGGGTTTGGGAGGGTGGAGGACAGGGAGGGAAGTGAATGAGAGAAATGAAGCAAGAAGGAGCAGTGTAGGACATGAAGAAGAGATCCTTTCTAGAAATCACTCGGCGCAGCCCCACCCCCGCCCTCACTGCGCAGTGTACGCGTTCTTTCAAATTGAGATTCGAACAGTATATCCCGGCCCAGCCCTTTCTCTCTCTGTCCATCTCCTCTCTCCTCAATCTTTCCGCTGCCTCCTCCCTCTCCCTCTCCCTCTCCCTCTCTTCTGCTGCCATCCGCAGCCTCTCTTTCTCCTTTTCTTCTGCGTGTTCGGCTCCCCTCTCCCTATTCCTCCTCTCCTCTCTGTCCTTCCCTTGCCTGGCTTTCTCTCTCTGATCATGAGAAGGTGTGGGTGCTAGGGAGTGAGGAGAGCGAGAAAGGGAAGAGGACGAGGCGGCAGAGAGAAGAGAGGAGAGGAGTGGGTGGGAAGGGAAAAGGGAGGAGAGAAGAGGAATTCGGATAGACTGCTCCTCCTCTGAGGGGACGCTGCGGGCGAACAAAAAGAGCATGATGTTGATGGCGTACGATCTGCAGCAGAGGTAGAGTGAGAGCTCAATTCCGCATGCACCCACTCTCTCTCTCTTCGCCTCTCTTCCCCCCCCCCTCTCTTCCCTCCCTCCCGTCTCTCCTTTCGTCTGCCCCCTTTCCCTCACTTCATACCCCCCCCACATGCCCTCTTCTTCCCCGTCCTTCTCCACGTACAACCACTTCGAATCGAACCCTCCTCCATCTAAAATCGACGTGTGTTTGAAATATGAATGAGCATCAAGTGTTAGAATCAGGATCAGATGAGTCTTATTCGATCAAAAATATCTTCTATGATAAAAGTATGTAGTATCAAACACGAAAGGCGATAAAGAACGAATAACTAAGAAAGAGAAAGTAGAAACAGAAGAGAAAAAAAAAAAGAGCGAGAAGAAAGAAACATTAAAAAAAAAACAATGAACATCGAGAAGAGAGGAGTATGAGGGAAGCATATCACTGGCGTTGGGCCCACGCTTACATGAAATATCGAAGACAGGACTCAGACACGGCGTTCCCCTCTTCTTCCTCCTCTTTCCCCCTCTATACCTCCCTCTCTCTCCCCTCTCTCTCCTCATCTCTCCCTCTCTCCTTCCCTTTCTCCCTCACCCCCTGTACCTCACCCCTCCTTTCCCCATCTCCCTTGTCCTCTTTTCCATCCCCTTCCCTATCCTTGACTATGTAACGTGAATACTCTGCCTCTCCCTCCCACTCTCCCCTTCTTCTTCTCCTTCCTCTTTCCTTTCCCTTTCCCTTTCCCTTTCCCTTCTGATGCACTCCCCCGGCGTCCTCGCATTCAGTCTCCTCCTCTCCACTGATGAATGCACGCCCTCTGTTTCGTCTTCCTCATACCCCAACACTTCTATTTCATCCTCTTCTATTTCCCTCGCTCCTTCCTCCCCTTCTTCCTCCTCCCCCTCTTCTCCACTTCCGCGGCGTCCTACCCGTCCCTTCCCACCCTTCCTCTCTTCCTCCTCCTCCGCCTCTTCCTCTTCCTCCTCCCCCTTCCATTCGTCGAGATGTATATGTTCGTCACGGGACGAGGCATGGATACGTTTGAATCAACTCCAGATATTTTCAAAATATCTACCAGGTACATTATGGCGCAAGGGCTTCGAGAATGAACGCAGACTAGCTCTGCCCTCGGCTTTCTCTCGTTTGCTCTATCGTTCTCTTCCCCTCTTCCTCTTCATACTCCTCTTCATCTCTTTCCTTCATTCCATCCTCCTCTTCCTCCTCTTCCTCTCTTTCCTTAGTTCTTCCCTCCCTCCTTCTCCCCCCTTCGCCTTCCTCCTCTGCACCGTCGTCCTCATCCATATCCTCCCCCCCTCCCCCCCGTCCATATTGTTCTCTCTCTCCTCGTCCATATCCCATAGAGCGGTGAGTCTGGATGGCTGAAGACCAAGCGTAAGAGAGGAAAGAGAATGAGGAAAGGGGGAAGGGGCAGGGGAGTGGGGAGGGACAGCGGTCAGGGCAGAGTGTATGAGAAGGTGGATGAACGATGCTTCGGAGTGAGAGGGGGACGAGGGGCAGAAGGGAATCAATTGTCCGTAGAGTGAGCAGTAGGAGGGCTTAGGAGCAAGAGCGGAGGAGGGAGAGTCAGCGAGGGAAATAGGGTTGTCAAGTGGAGGATCAGCTACACAGCCTCCTCCTACTTCTCCTTCCCCTTTTCCTCTCTCTCCCCCTTTCCTCTTCTATGCCTAGGACACGTTCTTTCCCTTCTCCCTCTCCTCCTCTTACTTCTCCTTCTCCTCTCGATCTCTCTCGCTCTCTCTCTCCTTTCTCTCTTTCTTGATCCCCATTGTCCCCCTCTCTACCTCCTTCTTCTTCTTTGAATAGAGCTAGAGCTCTACCCTTTGAGAACGCAGAAAGAACTTGTCCCATTCCACTTCCCACTCCCGCACCTCTTCCTCCACCTCCCCCGCTCACTCCCATTCCCGCTCCCACTCCCTTCTCTGTTTGAGCCGCAATGGCCCCATTCGGAAGAGATGAAGACAGCGAAGCGGAAGAGGGAAGGGAAGGAGGAGGCGAGGGGAAAGAGGAGAGAGAGGAGAAAGGGAAAGGGGAAGAGGAAGGGGAAGTCGAAAAGGAAAGAGAGAGCTTGGAAGAGAGACGGTCCCTCTCTCTCGCGTAGGCCCTTCTATCCTCTCCCCAGCCACTCCCTCCGCCTCCAACCGAGCATCCGTCCCCCACTATAGGCCCTCTCCTCACGCACGCACTGCCTCTCCCAAGTTCTCCCTCTCCCCAAACCCCTTCCCCCCTATCTCTCGCCCTCCCCCTCTCCTGCTGGACTCCCCCTCGCTCACTCCTCCTCTCATGAGAGAATCTAGCAGCAGTCCTCCTCCCCCTCACACGCTCTCTCCTCTCCCGTTCCCACTGCTTCTCTGTCCTGCTCACTCCCGCACTACTCTCCCCCTCTTCCTGCTCTGCACTCTGTCTCCTCCTCCGCTCCTTCTCCGCCTCCTCCCCCTTCCTCATTTCATTATATTCTGCCTCCGCACACGCATCTACTCCGAACGCACTCAAGTAAGACGACCTCGTCGCATAGACCAAACGCACTCTCTTCCTCCTCTTCTCTGATGCGCTGCTCTTTCCCTTCTCATTCTCTTTCCCTTTTCTCTTCTTTCCCTCCTCTTCATCTCTCTCGTCCTCTTCTCTTCTCACGTATTTGTACCCAGCTACAGCATTAACGAACGAGACCAAACGAATACCATATTTTTGTATTTTGACTGTTAGAGCATGTAAATTGAAAGTGATGGATGGATCTATTATTTCTTGATCTTCTACGATATCATGTGTTTACGAATGAGTTTTATCTTACCTATCCTTCGATTTCTCTTTATCAACGACACTGTCACATCAACGATTGGGTCCTCTCCCTCCTACAAATTGGAAGCAAAGAATCAGCATGTTAGGAATTTGCACATAAAACTATTAAACGCGATATCTTACGGAGCGTATGTATTACGAATAAAGTAGTATGTAGATGTAAAGTGTTTCAAGATAATGAAATAGTTCTTACCCTGAGGCACCAAAGAGTACTAAATTCATCTAGTACAGATACTTTCTTCCAATTCCCTGCTGCTCGGGGATTCGAGCCAGAAGTGATTATCAAATCGTAAATGTACATTTGACAGATTCTGCTATCCTAATAAAATTAGATGCAAACTATCTCCTAGGTTGATATGTTCAAGTTGTTTCAAGTAGAAATTTCGATAATATGGAAACTGTTAATATTTTATGTTTTTGCTGGAATTCGTGGATAGGAGTAAATTCACCGTAATAGAAAAAAAAATGTGAGGAGTATTTTTGATGTATGGGCATACAGAGAACGTAAGTTATATTCGTTTTGAATATATTTTCAACACTTGTTCACTAGGATGACAGAGCAAAGAATTATGGATGCTTTATATGTATATAAGCATCAAAAGATGTAAATGCATGCTGAAATTGTGTGTACTGACATTCGTGTGGTGCTTTCGATTTATTTATGCTTGTCTAAGCTAGTAAAATTCTCATTTCTTGCTATAAGATCTGCGTGTTGCATTGAGTGGATGTATCTTACTGAATTTCTGTCTGTAACCCTGGCCTAAATTGCATGATATTGTCGCTTATGCGTACAGTATAGCATTTAAATAAAAGGCTTGTATTATTGTCTCTGTATTTTCCGATGACACTATGCGAAGTAAAGAAAAAAAGTGGCATCTCCTATTTGTGCTTTCATATTTCCATTTAATTTCGGAATAGACAACTCAAATTTACTACGTACTGTGATTATGAACTACAAACTTAGAAACAACATATATGTTATCTTGCATAGCATTTGTATCTTACAATAATAAATTAATATGAGGCCTTGTTCTATAGAAAACAAGAATACTCTTGTAAAGAACTTCATTTACTCACATTTCAAATGAAAAATATAGAACTAAGAAATGTATGCACGTGAATCATGTGATGCAGATCGGTGTGTATATGCAAGTAGAACTATCATAGAGAGGTTCATTTCTTTTGCGTGTTGGAATGTTAAACGTTCCTATACCCGTATTGTAACAGCTCTTTTCTTGCTTTCCCAATTTCCAGTTGTAGGTGTAATTACTGCACTGCAATACCTTCACATAAGGCCTTAACAAAGCGTATTTATGTGCGCAAACTTAATTATACGTGGTTGCTATATAGAATTTAGTACTGTTTAATATTATTGATAATTATCTGTTTCGATTTTAGCTAATTAAATGATGTTTATGTATTATGTTTTTCTTTGTGTCTTAACATAGGTACAGTCTGAATGACAGATTTGCTCTCTGGTGTAGCTAATGCTATGAAAATAAGCAGAGAGTATGCTCTGCTTGGGAATTACGTGGGTGCTCTCACACACTATGAAGTGGCTAGAGAATCTATCCAAAAGTATTTAAGGCAAGAGCCTAGCTCGACTCCAAGTGCGAGGAACTGGGCGAACTCTTTGGCACTGCTAGACCGAGAGTTTGAAGTTATCAAGGACTTAGTTGACACATTGGGATGGTACCAGAACTCTCCTTCTGTTGTACAGGGACAGGATCCATCCAATTCATCTGTTTATTCGAACGCAAATGGTTCAGCGTTCAGCATTTCCTCTTTTGACGACGACGACGATGACCAGGTGAGCAACGGTAGAAGGAACGAGGCAGAAGTGAGGTCTAGGGCAGTATCTCGCCCAGCCATTTCCCGTAGAAACGTATCTGCTGCTCCTTCATCTTCTTCCTCTTCTTCCTCCTCGTCCTCGTCCTCGTCATCTGCCTCCGTGAACTCTCGTAGGACTGGGTGGAACGGAGGAGGGAGTGGCAGTAGTGTGAATAGTGGGTCTGTCGCATCCAGGGTTAGACCCTCCGCTTCCAAGCCAACGCCTTCGTCTTCTTCTGTAGCTTCGTCATCTTCCTCTGTTGCATCCCGCCCAAACATCTCGAGAGGCCCTGTAACGTCTGGGAGGGGAAGCCACTCCTCTGCCGCTGCCTCCTCTGCCTCCTCAGCGCCTTCCTCTTCGAACAAGAAGGTGTCTCGCAAGGCTCCTCTGGACCAGGGTAAGAAGGGCAAGGGGGGGAGGAGAAGGGAGCGGAGGGGGAGAGCGGAGACCCTAAGAAATACCAAAACGAGCTCTACCAGGAGTTGGTGACTCTGATCGAGGGAGATGTGCTGGATACGAACCCAGGAGTCAAGTGGGACGACATCGCAGAACTCTCAGACGCGAAGAGACTGCTGGAGGAGGCGATCATGTTTCCTATGCTCATTCCCGAATACTTCCAGGGCATCCGGAGGCCGTGGAAAGGAGTCCTCATGTTCGGGCCTCCAGGAACAGGAAAAACTATGCTAGCGAAGGCAGTCGCAACCGAGTGCGGAACGACCTTCTTCAACGTGTCTGCCTCCTCCCTCACCTCCAAATTCCGCGGAGAGAGTGAGAAGCTGGTGCACATCCTGTTCGAGATGGCTCGTTTTTACGCCCCCTCGACTATTTTCTTCGATGAGATCGACGCCCTCTGCTCTGCCAGAGGAGCCAGCAACGAACATGAAGCCTCTAGGAGAGTCAAGTCCCAGCTCCTCGTCGAGATGGATGGGTGTATGCCCTCGGATGGGAGTGAAAACAAAATCGTGATGGTGTTGGGAGCGACCAACCTCCCCTGGGAACTGGATGAGGCTCTCAGGAGAAGACTCGAGAAGAGAATCTACATCCCTCTGCCCGACCGCCCTGCTCGCCTCGAACTTTTCAAAATCAACTTGCGAACCGTGAAGCTAGCGGACGACGTCGACTTTGACTACCTAGCCGACCAAACGGAGGGGTATTCGGGAGCAGACATAACCAACGTGGCGAGAGATGCATCGATGATGAACCTCAGGAAGCTCAGGATGAAGGGGCTCACCCCTGACCAAATTAGAAACATGAGTAAGTCCGATATTGACAGCCCCATCACCAAGGCTGACTTCGAGGAGGCACTCTCCAGGGTCTCTTCATCGGTCGGAAAGCACGACCTGGAGAAATACGACAAGTGGAAGGAAGAGTTTGGCAGTAGTTAACTTTGTGGCCTCCTCCGTTGCATCTGTGAGGTGTTGGTTATCTCATTTTATCTCCAGATTCCATTTGCCGCAGCCTCTGTCGTTTTTCTTCTCTCTTCATCTCCTCATCTCCTCATCTCCTCAGTCTCAGCATTTTAACGGGCTTGCATGTGTTATGTATCTTGGTGTGTTATATTACGTTGATTGTACATTTTTCTTGCTAGCTATTGCTACTATCCTGTCCTTTTTTGTTTAGTTATGCCATTATCTCTCAATTGCTGATCTTCAAAATAAACTTTTCGACTGATTTTCTTTCTCTCCTCGAAATTAGGCTTGCTAAGAAGTGTGCAAATACATGACCATGTACACTATCTTGATATGGTTCGTTACACTGTGAGAAACTCATGCTATTTAAAAAAACAAAAATGGGCTAAAGATATCCTGTTTCGATATGCTAACAGTGCAAACCTAACATCTCCCAGTTTGTTGCACTTCTAGAACACAAACCCTTTCAACGGAACACCATCTGATAAACTACAACGGAACAAAATAAATATATTAATCCGCTTTATTTATGAGTCCATACACACAATTACTTGCGAGCAACAGCCTTCTTGGTGGTCTTCTTGGCGACCTTGGGGGCAACCTTCTTAGCAAGGCGGGCCTTGTGAAGGGCCTGCACGAGCTTCTGCTCCTCAATGAGGAAAGCACGAACAATACTGTATATAACAAATTACAGCAGGGAAATAAATTTAAGATTAAAATAATCGCCATAAAATCAAACACAGCGCCGGGTTAATCAATGTCGTCCAAGAGCGAGATGAAAATAATTGGGAAAAAATGCATTACAAGATCGTTGTTAGTAATTGGATGAAGTATCAGCAAATAATGAATGTAAATCACCAATATTTGAAGAATACAAAATGTAACTGAAGTCTTCAATCGTGTGAAAATGTAAATGAAGGTATTAATCATACGAACAAGGGCGAAAAAAATGTTTTTTCAGAAAATTAAAAGATGATGATGGAAATGTAATAGAATCGAAATTGAAATGTACGCATACCGAGCACGGACGGCTCCAGCAGAGAGGACTCCTCCGTAAGCACGAGAGACAGTTCTCTGAGAGCGCTTGAGGGTCTTGAGGGTGGTGGGGCGGACAGCGGGGATTCCGTGAAGAGCAACTCCGGTGTCTCCACACTTGGGGGTGGAAGCAACCTTGGTGCGGTAGTGGACCACGAGACGTCCTCCGGGGGTCTTGACGACCTTAGTGCGGTTGGACTTGGTGTTGTAGGAGGTGCGGCGGCGAAGGGTTACTCTCTGGACCATAATTTCTGCTTCAAGAACTAAAACTAGTACTTCGTGCTATTCATCCACTTTTGTTATTATTCATATTGAAATGGAAGATTTTTTGTCTCAATTAGAATGGTAAATGAGAGAAAAATCGGTGAGTGTTTGCTCAATGTATGCAAGAACAGGCTATATAGTCAATATATACATGTCTGAAATAGTATGTATTTGTTGCATAACAACTTCTAGTCTTGTTGTTTTTTTGAATTAAATTGAAAAGTGCCTTCTTTGGTGTCATTCTTGAAAAATATGGTTAGTCATATTTCCCTCAGCAGGAGGATAGTGATTCCAAACAGAACATATATGCTTTTAATATGTATGAATATTGTGTATTGTTTGTCAGTAAATATGTATTTGCATGAAATTCTATTATGTACATTGAATTCTGTGTTGTTATTGTTTTTTATCTTTTAGATTTGGATGTATTCAGCTGTTTTTACATTTTTTTGAGGGAGAAATTCGCTACGACACAAAACGATCAACAATTGTTGTGTATGACCGAGTTGTTCGTTTGTAGCAGTACATGTCGAGTGTGCATGAACTCTAATATGCATGTTTCATTTTTAACTGTTTCCATGTTGTTTTTGCTTATCTTTGATTTCGTTGCAAATCCATGAAGCAAAGTCTTTTTCTTCTTGGAGAGTCTACGAATCCTTCCTTAATGCCAGGCATGTTTCAGCGGTGTGTATACATATGAGAGGCACATCTGTTGAACGCTCCCTGGTTATTATATGCATAGCCGCATATTGGTTTGGAATGTAGTAAATTTGTATGCGGGTGGAACCGTGCGTGTCTTGGAATCTTGCATTGTGTAAAAGTTAAATCAACTTTGATGCATCGCATTATATTCGTCCTAAGGTCAAAGAAAAGGAATAAACTGTGGCTGTGCATGATCAAGCCCCAGAGGGGTTTGTGTGCTCGGTGTATGTATAGGTTACATTGGGGAAGCATGCAGGAGTGGAGGCGCACTTGTCTTCAACACCCTGTTTCTTTGGAACAAATGTATGCACCTAGTATATCCATGAACTCTCAATACTATGATAGGAGAAAAGAATCTAAAGGGCAGAAAGAAGCGGAAGCTTGATTAACTCGTTTTTTTTATGTACTTCGAATGAATAGAGACGTAAGCATATTTATCATCAGTTGAAAGTTATCACGTGAGATGCAGCCACAACATCACCTTGAGCAGAGGTAGTCTGCGCAGAGCTGTCAGTGAGAGCATGCAGGTGTCGAATAGCACAATCGCATTAGCAGAATAAAAGACAAATATATACAGCGGAAGGGGAGCAGGGTAATGATTAACGCAAGTAGTATATAGTTTGGATGGAATATCACATCAAGAAAAGCAAAACAAAACAAAAGCAAGTAAAGGAGGGTAAAACTAAACAGATGCAGAAGCAAAAGTATAGGAACCGATAAATATATCGTTTAGGCACGTGCAGTGAAAACACAGGAAAACGGACAGAATAAAAAAAGAACACGGTGAGCTTAGAGGTCTAAAGAGAAGAAAAGAATGGAGTGGAGTGAGGATGTCGGGGCAGAAGGATCTGAAAACTCAGCAGCATGGACTAAAGCAAGTAAAACACAAATACAAACACATACATAAGCATGAATGAAAAGGTAAAAGCATGCGTCAAGGAAAGAATAGAGGTAAACGATGGCCTCCGAAAGATTGGTCATCTAGACACCACCAATAAAGAAAAGAAATCGAGGGGGAAATAATGGAATCGCAAGAGAAGGGAAGATGGCAGGGAAAGATGAAGAAGACTGGGGCATTGTGAGACACAGGAGGAGAGAGGAGAGAGGGGAGGAGAGGATGAGAGAGTGCCTAGGACTCAAACGCAGGGAAATCGGAAGTGAAGAGATGGATGGAGAGATTAGAGGCCGAAGAAGAGATCGGAGGGTGGCTCCTCAGACGAAGAGCCGACGAGGTCAGCGAAGGGGTCATTGGGATCAGCAGCAGTGGGGGCAGCAGAGGAAGAGGCAGAGGGAGGGGGAAGGGAGGGGGCCCCTCCGTTCAGCGAACCGAAAATATCGAAGGGAGCAGCCTGGGAGCTGGGCTGGGGAGTGATCTTCTGTGCTGACACGGCCACAGTCTTCTTCGCGATTGACGCAGAGGGTCTGCTAGCAATCGCAGCGAAGGGGTCGTCGTTCGAGGGAGGGGGGATAGAGAAGGCTGAGAAAGAGGCGGAGGAAGAGGAAGAAGAGGAGGCAGAGGGGAAAGTGGGAGCTATCTTCACGGCGCGAACTGAGGCGGAGGGCTTGGAAGAGGAACCGAAGATGTCAAGAGAGAGAGAGGAGGAGGAGGAAGAGGGCTGGGCCTTCACCGCGATGGGAGTGGGAGAAGGGGAAGGGGAGGTGGACGAAGAGGAAGAGGAAGTAGAAGAAGAGAACCCAAACATGTTGAACGCATCCATAGAAGATGAGGAAGACGTGGGCTGGACAGGAGAAGAGGGTTTGGGCGATATCTTCAACGAATCGAACATAGAGGAGGAAGAGGAAGAGGAAGCAGAAGAGGGGGACACGGAAGAAGAGATAGATCCGTAAGTGTTAGTGAAGGAATTGGAAGAGGACGAGGGAGAGAGAGAAGAGGAAGAAGCAGAGGGGAAGACAGGTGCGCTGGAGGTTGAGGCAGCGTTCACTTGCGTGACTCCGGCAGAGAACTTGGCAGATCTCTTCGCCTTGAGCATTGCCTTCATTTCGTCGATCGAAGTTCCAGCAGAAGACAGCTTCTCCCTCTCTTCCCTCTTCTCGTCCTCTTCCCTCTTCTTCCTCAGCTCCTCCTCCTTCTTCTCCTCCTCCCTCAGTCTTTCCCTCTCTTTCTCGTATGCGTTTGCCCTTGCCTTCTCCTCGGAGTTGAGCAGGTCGAAGGGGTTAGCAGGAGAGGAAGCAGAAGGAGAGGAGGGGAGGAGGGAGACTGGCTTGGAGGCAGAGGCAGGGGCGGACGCTTTAGCAGGGAAGAAAGAGCTGATCGAGGTGGTTGACGGTCTCTTCGCAGCCTTGATCGCGATGGGTTTGGGCGAAAGGGATGCGGAGGATGTGGAGGGAGAGAGGGATGAGGGAGAAGCGGGGTCAGTCTCGAGAGAGAGATCCGAGACATCTTCTGCTTCCTCCTCCTCCTTCCTCTTCTCCTCCCTCCTCTTCTTCTCCTCAGCCTTCCTCTTCTCCTCAGCCTTCTTCTTCCTCTCCTCTTCCTTCTTCTTCTCCTCTTCCTTTCTCTTCTCCTCCTCGTCATCTTCCTCCTCTTCCTCCTCCTCTTCCTCCTCTTCATCCGCCTGGGGCATAGGCACTCCGCTTCCTTCCACAGTAGCAGCAGCATTGATAGCGATCATAGCTTGCCTCTCAGCCTCCTCTAGCTGCGCCCTAAGCTCAGCTGCCCTGTGGGCTGCGATGATCGCGGCCTGAGCAGCAGTGGGTGTTTGGCCAGGGGCGATCACAGGGAGAGGGGGAGGCCGTTGGAAGCCTTCTTAGGCTGAGTCTTGGAGACCTTGGCGAGAGAAGCAGCAACAGAGGACTGGGAAGAGTGTGAGGAGTGCTTGGCCTTGGGGGCAATGGACTTAGCAATCGAGGACATGGTCTGGTCAGTGAACTTCGGAGACAGTGGTTTCTCTGTGGAGTCGGTGGGAGGGGAGAAGGCGGGGAGGACGTGGACCATTAGGAATGGGTCCTCCTCCGACTGCGTTCCCTCGGGAGAGAGCACGTGGAGAGAGGCGCTGGGCATCCAGTCGGAGGTGTAGGTGTGTGCTGAGGTGTTATAGCTCACTGATACGTCCGACAGGCGAAGTGTAGATACCTCGTCTAGACCTGGATAGGGGTGAGAACGAATTAGAGTCAGCCCCTTGTTAAATTCATCCACTTCCTTCGCCGAGTACTCCCGCACACGCAGGGTAGACGAGGTGGAGGAGGAAGATGAGGCTGACGAATCCTTTCCGAAGTCAAGCATGTCGAGGATGGATGGTCCGGAGGAGAACGAGCCCAACTGCATCGCAAACAAGTCATCGACACTAGTAAGAGCTAGAGGAGAGGCAGAAGAAGAGGACGAGGACGAAGAGGAGGAGGAGGAGGAAGAGGCGGGTGCTGCCCCAGGTGCGACCATGGTTCCAGCAATGAGTTGGTCCAGAAGGTTTGCAGCCTGGAGAGCCTGGTCCGCAGTGGTCTTGCTCTCTCCACCGAAGTCAATTTCTTCCAAGCGGTGAGTCGCGAAGAAGTCATCCTTGACGAGGTCCAGTCCTCCCTTGGAAGGGGGTTCGTGTCCCTCGGTGACCTGCATTGTATGGAGATTAGATGTCACCCAGAGGGATCCTGGCCTTCCACCAGTACCTGCATCGTTCCAGATGAGTTTGGGAGAGGAGGAGGACTCGGTGGTCCAGACCTTGGGCACACACCTTACCTCATCGATAGAAGGTTCATCGGAGGTGGTCGTGCAGAGCATTCCCAGAGCGACGAAGTCCTTGGAGGGAGGGATGGGTGCCCACGCGTAGAACGAGTTGTCGCCCGCCTTGTTCATCCAGATCTGTCTATATCCCGTAGGTCTGGGACAGAGTCCCTGAAGAACGATCTCCAACTCCTTGCTTCTGAATAGTCCGATCCAGGAGGAGTTGTCGGTGAGAGTAAGATATGAGCACTTCTCCTTCCTTCCTGGCTTCGAGAACCCTGAGGTGGCGAAGTGACCAAGACAGACGAACGCCTTCGCGTTTCTATTTCTGCTCAAGCGCGGGTTCCAAATCACTCCCTTGTGTCTGCTTACAGTTCCCTTCGAACTCCACACCTGAGAGAACGAAGAACAAGTCTCGATCTGCACGCGGATGTTGGCAGCTGCCTTGATGATCCTCTGCTTGAGTTCCTCAGGAGTGAGCTCCTCGACCTTCTTGTCCAGCTCAGGGTGAAGGGACCTAGGCGTAACTACCCCCCATCTAGCAATGAGCTCCTGTCCTGTCGAGAACCCTCCTGCCGCTGCTGCTGCGTTTCCGCTTCCTCCCCACACGTCGTCTAGTTGTGCGTGTGCCTCGTCATCGTTATCATCCTCAAACCCTCCATCGTCCTCCTCCTCCTCCGCAACGTCCGCCTCCGAGTCGACGAGACTCCTGACTTTCTCCCCAGGCCTCTTGAGTAGATTGCAGAAGTCTCTGAACGTAACTCTTCCATCCTTGTCGCTGTCCATGTTCTTGAACAGTTCTTCCATGTGTTTGGGCTCCAGCTCCACTCCCAACCAAGTGAATCCTCCGTACAACTCCTCCACAGAGAGAGCTCCGACGCGGTGGGAGTCGAAGACTCTGAAAGCGTCGAGGAGCAGCATGCCCTTCGAATCAATCTTTCCTCTGATGTTGGCTACGTACGCTCTGTCCACGAGCACGTGGTACTCGTCGGGGATCGAGAGGATCTTGTTCACTGGCTGCAACTTAATGTCTATGAGAGCTCTCCTTCTACACGATTTGATCTCAGAAAACCACTGGAACCTCTTCTCTACAGGAACCTTCTGGAGGAAGCGTAGACACATCGTCGCCTCCCTCTCTCCGAAGTAAGTGTCACTGTTGATGAAGCGCATCAACTGTTCACTCACGGTCTGTTGGTACTCACCAGCGTTCCTCCAGAGAGAAGAACGATCGAGCTGCACCGACACCAAGTTGTTGCCTGTTAAGGCGCGGAGGGAGAGGGCAGCGGAGGAACCGTCGATAAGCCTTCTGCCCTTGCGGAGATGCATTATTCCTCTGACGCTCTCAGCCTCAGCGAGGGAGAGGGCGACGGTGTACCTGTTGGACTCCACCTCTGCGTACATTTGAGTCTCAATCAACCTCTTCACAGCAGGGAGGTCAATTTTTCCAAGGCTCGCGATCTTCATGGTCCAGGCAGACAACTCCTCCTTCCTCTTCACCTTCACGTCCAACGCTTGGAGGAGCATTCTGAGTTCAGTTGAGTCTAGGTATCCCGTGCCGGAGACGTTGAACAGATCGAAGATCGTCTGAAGCTGAGACTCCTGCTCAGGAGTGAGGCCCTGGCCGACAGAAACAAGTGCTTGCTGCTGGTCGTACTGGATCTTGGGCTTGACCAACTCTGCGATAGGTGTCCACTCCATCATCACAATCACGTTCCTCACTCTCCTTGCAGTGTTCAGCGACCACTGAGACTTGAAGTAGTTGTTGGAAACAAGCAGGAAATCCGGGAACTCAATAGGCTGAGGAAGCTTGAACAGCTTATTGTGCACTGAGAACTTGGAAGCAGGCTGGAAGTTCTGGGGAGTGGTTTTGCCAGCCTGGATGGCGATTTGGAGAGTTTTGAAGGACCAAGGCACCTGCGCCTCGTCCTTTCGAGAATACGTCTGCTTTGCGTAGTCCTCTTTGTCGGGTTCTCTCTGCTGCTCCTGTTCCTGTTCTTGCTCTTGTTCCTGCTCCTGTTCCTGCTCCTGCTCCTGCTCCTGAACCTGCTCAGAGTTGAAGGCCTTCTCGGAGGAAGCGTCGACCAGGTTCTCCTCCTTCTCGTCTCCATCCGCTCCAGTGGAGGCAGCGACGGAAGCAGCAGGAGTGGGGGAAGAAGCCTTGGTAGAGAGCATGTTTCTGATGTGGGTGAGGACCTTCTCGTTCGAGGGGTCCGCATCCACAAATAGCTTGTGTTCTCTTATAGTCTTTTCCAGCTTCTGAATCCAAGGGAGCTTTTCGGGGACGCATGCCTCGACAATGTGGTCGATTCTCTCTCTGTAGATATCGATGCAGGGCTGGAGGAACTCCTGTTCTTTGCTCTCCACTCCGACCGATGAGTACCCTCTGAGCATGGCGTCGAACGAAGGCTTCCTCCAGATATTTCTGGTCATTTGGTCGCACAACATGTTGAGCTGGATTTTCTCCATCTTCATCGAGTTCACCAACAACCAAGACACGATATCGGTCAACACATCCGTCTCGCTTCCAAACAACAACACGCGGCCAACGTCAGACGAGGAAGATGAAGACGATGAGGAGGAAGACGAGGATGAAGCGGGGGCGGAAGAGGCGGGGACAGGCGAAGAGGTGGTGGGGGAAGAAGCTTGTTTGGCGGCGGAGTCAAGGAGGGACTCTCCCTCTCCGTTTAGCGCAGCAAAGATGTCAATGGGAGCAGAAGAAGCGGAGGGTGTGGAAAACATAGCGGAAGAAGCATTGGGGTCAGAAGAAGAGGTCTCGATGAGGTCGATACCCCTTGAGGCAGCAGCGGCAGTCTTAGTGACCGAAGAGGAGATTGAGGTGGATCCAGCAGCGACGCTCTTGATGTAGTCGCTGCGAGGGTGTCTTCCCCCGTTGGATGCGGTGAGGGCCTGGTTCACCAGACCAGCCACCTGAGGAGTGACCAAGAGATGAATCTTCTGTCCCTGTGCAATTCCTCTCATTCTGAAAGCTCCCTGAGCGTAATCTCTGAAAGTCATGTCCTTTCCTAGAGTCAGAGCTGCGGTGGCAGTGGCGACGTGTTTGATGTCCATTCCGGTGGTGTGTACATCGTCGTAGAAGGCGAACCTCTTCGAGAGTGACAAACCGCACTGGGATAGCTTCATGACCCTCATCGTCTGCCTCACCAAAACAACCTTCTCATCGTTGTCGTCCAAGAAGACAACTCCGTCAGCCCAAGTAAGACCGTTCATCAGAAGGAACTCTGCCACCTCGTAGTTGTTCTTTCCGGTGACAAGTGCACCAGTATCAATGAGGGAGTGGAAGGGGGGTCGGCGGTAGCTACTCTTCTGAGGAAAGACTCCACTGTCCAGTTCTCCGGCATGAACTCGAAGGAACAGACGTCTGGGGAAGTGAGGTAACCAATCATCCTTCCATCGGATCCCTTCTCGTGTTTACAAGAACCTAGCTCCATGGGAAGGAGGTCGGAGGGTGTTCCGGAGAATCCGATTCTCCTGGCGAACAGGATGTCGCTTCCCAGCTCCTCTCCAGAGGCGGAGATCTTTATGTTTTGGTGGCGCATAAGAGGGGGAAGATGAGCTCCGTGAGGTAGAAGTGGATCGCGTGTGGGCTAGAGTGGAGTAGCTTGAAGAGCGTGTCCATCATCTCCTCATCGTTCACGTCGATAAGACGCAGAGGCCAGATGTCTTGTTTCATATCGACTGCGATGTTTGTCAGACCTTGTGCTGCAGCAGGAGTCATAACGGGGGCGAGTGCAGTGGCGTTCTGGGTGGCAGGAGAAGAGGAGATGGAGGATGAGGAGGTGGACGAGGTAGAGACAGAGGAGGGGGAGGGGGTGGGAGAAGGGGAAGGAGAGGTGGGGGAGAAGACGCCGTCGAGGAAATCATCGGAAAGACCGAACATAGACCTCAGTGCATCTCTCTCCTCGGTCTCAGGGATAGCGGAGGGGGAGGAGGCCGAGAGGGCAGAGGGGGCGGAGAGGGGGTTGATGGCTCTGTCCCTAGTCTCCAACGCGGTGTATTGCTTCTCGTATGTCTTCTTGATCATGTCTGCTCTTCTTGCTCCTCTCAGTCTGGCACCCGAGGCGAGCACCCACTTGGCGAAGAGGATACAAGCCTTGCGGAGGGCGTAGGGTCCCTGCTCCTTCTTCATCTTCTTCTTCAGCTCTTTGATGATTTCGGTGAAGTCCAGTCTCCTCAGTCCCTCGTATCTGTATGCAAGAATCGTGAGTCCGATCACGACATCTGGGTGAGCGAACTCAGATGAGCGAGAGGGCACATCCTTTCCGACGAAGGGAACTGCAGTGAACTTTCTGGTCTTGGGCATGTTGGGGTCGATGGCGAGGGCCTTCTCCAGGTCGTGGTCGTTCAGCATTCCAAAGGTGACCCTGTCCACCTTCGACAGCACGAAGGGAAGGTACGAGTCGAGCCAGTCGTGAGTGAGGTTGAGCATCTTAATGTAATCCACGGAGAGAGCCTCCTGGGCAAGCTCGGCGACGTACTTGTTCTTGGTTCCCTGGAAGAGGTAGATGAGGGTTTGCTCGTCTGTGAGACCCTTCATGCCCTTTGTTCCCATCCAAACAAGTGCCCAGTGAGCCAGCAAGGGCTTGATGTAAGCGTGGTAGTAATCTCTGCGGAGGATGACGAAGTGGGGCACCTTCTGGATCACCTTCAGTCTCTGTCCCTCCTGGATTACCACCTTTAGCTTGTCCAGAATCACAGACATCTGCTTCGAGTCCTTGAAGTTGGTGACGGCAGATCCCTCAGAGGCGTAGAAGATGGCGTCGAGGAGCATGAAGGGGACTTCCCATCTCATTCCGTTACCGATCTTGTTTTCGGTGAAGTCGAGTGGTTCCTTCGGTCCGATGGGGTAGTTCAGTTCTGACTTGAGAGGGTGGAGAATCAAGTCCACCTCATCCATCATCAGCACTGAGCTCTTCCACAGACCGAGCACCTTAGCTGCCTCAGCCGCAGTAGCTCTGAGGGTACGGACACGTCCAGGGTCAGAGACGGCGATTCTTTTCCTCTTAGACCTCTCTAGATCAATCACGTAGATCCTATCCAAGTCGTGGAGGCACTCAACGAACTTGAGCATAAAAGACTTGATGGCGGCAGGAGTGGTAACGACGATCGCCCCTGCGTCTCTTGCCCTGATGAGCTTCGAGTAGTAGTCGGGAGTGATCTCGGTGAAACGGTCGAAAGAGAACGTGTACACTGGCTTAGAGATGACGGCAGAGAACCTAGAGCGAAGGATGGAGCGAGAGAACTCGAGCAGCGCACGGGGAACCACCTGCATAACCAGCTGTTTGCGGTCGGCGAGGAGGAGGGCGAGGAGGGGACTGACGACGGTGGTCTTTCCAGCACCCATGATCATCTGAGTAACCATGCTCTCTCCCTTGTTCAGCGCAGACATGAAGTCGTCGATCAGCCTAACCTGAGCCTTGCGGAGCACAATGTTGTGGATGAACTCGAAGACTAGGAAGCGAGGGTCATAGGTGAGCTTCATCTCACCCGATACCTCGTCGACAGATGCTCTGATGTAGTGCCTCTTCATTGTAAGAATGTTCGCCAAGTCCACCGCCATCAAGTACACCTCTCTTTGCGCCACCGCGCTCTCCTCAGGGGAGAGGGAAGCGGTCTTCTTCGCCTTCTTCTGCAGCGTGGTGAGCTTCTTCTTGAGGCTAGCGGCCTGGTTAGACGCTCTGATGATGAGACCAATTCTGTTCGTGTGGAGCATCACAGACTCACACAAAGCGTACACAGCGTCGAGGTCCTTGTCGAGGAGGAAAGGGTTGAGAGACTTGAGCTCCTCGTCACTCTTCGATGAGAGCATAAGAGCGATCATGTGCTCGAGCCATACCTTGGTCTCCGCCCCTCCCAGTCGCAGGAGAAGGAACGAGAGCTTGTTCCTGGCAGCGTCGGGAGAGTCCGAGTCCTCGACTCTGACTCCGTTGACGAGGGAAAGGAGGTTCGGAATACACGTGTTCACATGCTCAGCATCTGCTCTGTGGACCTTAGCGAGAGCTTTCATAATTGCGTCGACCTTCTTGATGGCTTCCTTGTGAGTGGCTTTTCCTGGATTGGCGACAATCTCTCCAACATCGGATTCCAGAAGTCCCAGGATCTCAGGTTTCAGTCCTCCGTTCTCCTGTTTGGCGTACACACTCGCATCTTCCTCAACTCTCTTGATCAATCCTCTAGCAACTGAAGACTTGGCTGCAGCGTGGCGAGTAACGTCGAAAGCGAGCTTTCCGCTGACGGGTTCTAGTCCTCTGTCCTTCCTGGCTCTGGTGATGATGAACTGTTCCAAGTCTAAGGAGCTCAAGGGGATAGTAGAGAAGGCCTTCATGTTCTCGAACGAATCAACGATTCCAGGGTGAAGAGTCCTCTCGGAGCAAGCGAGATCCGAAACACGGGGAACCACGAAACCACGGCCTATGGGAGAGTGAGAATCTGAAGAAGAGGCAGAGGTAGAAGTAGTCAACAGAGTAGACTTGGGGTAGGAGGAGGGTGCAAGTACAAGTTGAGAACGTTCCTTCTCGACAGGGACTTCGTTCCAGGTGACTCCCGCAATCTGGGAGATCATGAATGCCTTGATCTTCTGATAGAAACGAACGAAGTCAGACCCCTTACCGAACCAGGACTTGTTCTCAGCCCAGCGAGGCATTCCGTTGTTCGCAGCTAAGAGGTAGTTAGTGTTGAGGCAGCGCAGGAGCGACATAAGCGAAGACTTCCTGGCGTAATCCTTGGGGGGAGGAGGTGAATGAGCATGGAGGCAAGGGAGTATGAGGTGTCTGTGGGGAGAATCTTGAGAGAAAGAGCTCCGGTGTACAACTCATAGAGGAATACGAAACCGAGGTCGTTGGACCCTCCTCTGAGGCGGAGTCCTTCCTTGCACAGCTTCACAACGTACTGGAGGAGGTTAGTTCCGGTGAGATCCTTCTTCTCCACCTCAGGCCGAGTGTAAGTGACGGAGAATATCTTGTCTGCAAGAGATTCCTTCGTCTCATCCTCCAAGAGAGACCTGTCGTCAACCGAGTAGAACTCGTCCTGTAGTTGAGTGATACATGGAAGAGACACGGCGATCTTCTGGGGGCCATCGAAGGCATTGGAGGCGGAGTGGGAGCGAGGGGAGAAAGCGACGATCTGAGGAACATGAGGGAGTTGATGAGGGTCGAGGTTAAGGACTGGCATGATTCGAGTAGACGCAGCAGTTCAGAGGAAGAAAGTCTACACTCAGCTGACACAAGAGGCAGCTTATGAACGTAGTTGACAAGCTCCCTTCCCACGTCCCATTTAGTAGAGAGGGGAGTGTCCGCTGTCACGAAGATCAACTTCAGCCTGCATGCGTGTGCATCAGGAGAGAAGTCGTCCTGGATGAAGTCGAACTGGTCGGCGATCTGTTTCTCCTCGGGAGTGAGGTCAGAGTCCGTCATGATCAAGTCCAGCATGCGGAAGGCCTCCTTGTACCTGCGGTGGAGCAGGCGCATGAGAAGGAGATAGAGTGTGGAAGCGAAGGTGGGGGTGAAGAGGAATCCTCTGGAGAGGTGGACGGGGTACACGTATGACCTCACTTCACAGTTGTTGAGCCACTGTCTGTTGATACGGTCGAACATGAGTTCTACTGAGAGGGGTTCCGTCGCAATCGTGGGGCGGATGGGCAGCATAGCGGGGACAAGCAGGGAGAGTTCAGTGTCCTCGTTCTCGAGCACAAGGGCAGAGGGGAGACCCTCCAACATGTCCATCACCATCGAAGACTGGGCGTGGGCATTGGAAATGAACATTCCGACATGGTCCTGAGACCAGAGTCTTCCGTCTTTTCCCTCCTCCCCCTCTCTCCTTTCAAACGTGAGTCTGAGGCGGGTGAACTCGATTACATCCACCTGGGCAACGGGCAACACGAACTCAACGTCAGAGAGAAGCTCGGAGTCCTGAGAAGCAGCAGCCACTGCGGCAGCGGTGGAGAGGGCGGCGGGGGCGTAGAACTCGGATGAAGTGCCGATTACCCTCTTCGCTGCGTGGACGGTTGTTTTTCCCAAGGACTTGGCATGGGAAACCAACGAAGTCACAGCGGAAGAAACACTCTCGGCGGAGGACTTCGTCTTCGAGGAAGAGAAGGAAGAGGAGGGGATAGCGGGAGTGGGAGCGAGGGGTCCCACGTCTTCCGCAGTCCAAACGAGAATGTGGGCGATGTTATCGAGACGAACGAGGAGGTCGGCCAAGTCACTGAGAGCAGAGTCCTTGGGAGCGAAGAGGAGGTTCTGGAGGATCAGACGAGAGTGAGATCCAGGAAGAGTGGCATCTGCCAACTCCTTCTCGATCTCAGCGACTGTGTCCTCTAGAGACTTGTTTTTGTTCGCATAAACCTTCTTCTCCTTCTCCGCATCCTCCTTTTCCTCTTCGTCGTCCTCCTCATCGTCCTCTTCATCATCGCTGTAGTCTGGCCTGTCGAACGCAGTTCTTCTGTCGTCCTCGTCCACTCCCAGCCTCACTCTCTCGTACGCGATCACAACGGCAGGGGGAGGGGGAGAGACAAGATGGCAACTCCTGGCTTCAAGGCAGTTCTGGAGATGCGTCCAACAGCTCCTTCATCCCAGTCGACCTCCACATCGACGATGAACATGCTCTGCACAGTTGTCGCCTTCCTAGAGATGCTTGCGCTAGTCCCTGCACTTCCGTCGGCTACTCCGTTTGCGTTCGCGGTGAGAGAGCGAGGATAACCTCTCAGCCACCCATTCGCATACTGCCAGAACTCGCAGTTCTGGAGGATTCCCCAGGGGATGAGACCCATGAGGAAACGGTGGGGAATGTAAGTCTGTTCTCCAGCCTTCACTCGGGTGAGGTTACGAGTGATAACGACCGAAGGCCTGGGGTCCACCCTCGTCTCCACTCTTCCGTACTCGAACCTCGTAACGGGGCTCCAAGGCTTTTCGTAGAAGCGCTTGATGGAGCAAGGCATGTCTTGGAGACAGTACCTGGTGTCGGAGGAGTAGATCAATGAGCGGAACCACCTCCTTCCACACTCAACAAGGTTGTAGATGTGGACGACTCCTCTCTTTTCAAGATGATGACCTCCTTCATCGTCGAAGGGGGTTCGATGGGGGGCGAAGAAGGATCCTTGAGCTGCTGCTGCTGTTGGAGAGCCTCTTGCTCGGGAGAGAGGGGGTACGACATCATTCCCCTCAACACTGCGAAAGACGCCTCGTCACTGTACCTCCTGCTAGGAAGAAAGAGCTGCACTCCGGGGAGCTTCTTTTCTCTGATGGGCTCAAGTGCTCTGTGGATCCATGGCTCTGCAGAAGTGTTGTAAACTCTGGTGAAATCCTTGAAAGGAGCTTTCTCGTCCCACTGGTCCCAGAAGTGTACATCGTGTCTTCTTCCGACAAGACGGAACCACCTCCTGTGGACACACTTCATCATCTCTGCACACTGGATGGGCTGCTTCGGTGATCCGAAGACTGAGAGATAGTCCTCGTACTCCTGGAGGGGCATGTGCTGGTTCAGAACCTCCAATCTAGCTGCCTTGAGCGTGAAGTCTCCCAGCTGCACGTTGACCTCGGTGTCTCCGATGCCATCATCCTCGCACCCAGTCCACAAGGTCGACAACTCCAATTCGTTTTGGAGTGTGTGCTCTTTGGACTCAATTAGCTTCCTTCCCAGCCTCTTACCCACCTTGTTCTTAAGCTCAGCGAGGGCGGAGGTGGTGGTTGAGGCAGTCACAGCCGAGGAGTGCGACATATCGGGGACATATCTTCCGTGACAGTTTCTTCCAACCATGCTCTTCCATCTCCTCACCACGATCGCGTGCGCATTCTTGTCGAAGCTCTCTCTCTCGTTCCAGTCTGGGTTGCGATGCGGACAAGCGCTTCATGGACTCTGTTCGCCTCCTCGGGGTGCGTGTCGAGCCAACGAACGACCTTGTTTCTCTGGTGAGCGAACATGTCGAAGATATCTGTCTCAGGAATGTCGAGGACTCCCTCGTCCCCAAGGTCCTTGATCGTCTTGTAGGTAGAGTCAGGGGTGCATGACTTGTACAGGTACCTGGCAGTAAGCTGGATCTGGGAGATGAGGTGAGTGGTCACGATCTGTTCGTTGAGCTCGTGTTCCTCGAGGGACTGGTAGATCAGCATGAGGTGGGCGTACAACACGCAGATCTGCTCGTTGTTGTCCTCCTTCAACGCTACCTCGACCCATCTCTCCAGCACGGGGAACACGTGGTGTTGCATCACAGATCGGATGTTCCTGGCAGCAAGACAGAGGTCGTCGTAGGTGAGGTCATCGATTTCAATTCCTCTCACGTAGTTCTGAGGACCGGATCCCGTCACTCTCTCGGGGTTCTTGATCCAGCTCTTGTGTCTCACGAGATAGAGGATAAACGCTTCCACTCTCGACACCAAGCGGATACAGAACAGAATGGTGGGGGCAGAGGCCTCGACGTAGCGTCCAGTGTCGAGGTCGAGGGCGACGTCAAGAAGGTCCTGCACGGGCTTAAGGAGCCCAATGGGGGAGAAGATGAGCTCGTTGAAGAGGAGTCCGCAGGGAGTAGCGAGGTGGTCTCTGGTTTGGCTGGGGACCATCTCTGGCTCCACCTTCTCCTCATCAGGTTGCCACTGGCCAGGCTCATAAAGACACGAGTCGATCACTCCTCTAAGTTTCTTGCTTCCCAGGGCGTGGATTCTCTCGGGAGAAGCGAAGAAGGAGAGGACGAGGGGGATTCTAATGTAGGGCGCAGTGAGGTAAGAAAGAAGCAGCTCACTCTCTCTCGGGATAGGCGGTTGTCGAAGTTGGGGAGAGGACGGATGTGGAGAACATCGTCCTCCGACTCGATCTTCTGTCCTGCGAGAATAGAAGGATCGGCTCCTGAGGGAGGAGCCCTGGTCTGCTGAGTGAAAAATAGACTGTTGAAGAACGCTCTGATTCCCGACTGCTTCATAGAAGACGCGATGATTCCAGATGCTCCGGAGGTAGCAAGGGCGTCTGCTTGTGCTTGCTTCTCCTCGTCGTCTTCCTCTCCGGGGGTCTTTCGTCAGAAGCAGGGACACAGCGGAGGTTCATTCCGGAGAAGGCTCTTACCTCGAACCCCTTCTCTTCCACGAAGCGCCAGGACAGCCTCGCCTGGACCTGGTTGTAGGCCTTGACGGGGGGAAAGCTTCCGCAGTAGGGGCCATCATATACTTGAAGGTAAAGACGATATCACGGAAGAATTTGAACTCGGGCCAAAAGTCCAGGATCTCTGTCTGTTCGCCTGATAGGTAGAGGTGGAGGTTCTCGGCGGGGAATCCCATATCCCAGCACAACTGATCGATGAGCTTGGCCTCGTTCCCCATGGTCTGCGACTTGGTCCAGTCGAATATGAGGTGGTCATCGGGGACCCTAGCTCTCTCAGCCTTGAAATAGTCCAGAACTTGAGTCCTGATGGCGACGAGGTAGGGGTCAGTGAAGTGCAACACCTGAGACTGCAGGGCGAACGAGCGGGACACGTCGAATCCGAAGGGGTGTCTGGGGAAGGGACCTCCTCCTTCTCCGTTCAAGTGCAGGGAGAAGCGAGAAGGAACATCGCACGCTCTGATCCTCGCAATTGCGTCAGCGACAGTAGCCATACAGGACATGGTGAGGACTCTGCATGCGTCGAAGGACCTCGTAAGAGAAAGAGACAACGCACACGCAGTGAAGTGACGGGATACGAGCGAGAGAGAACGAAGGATGTCGACTTGGTCTGCGTAGCGGAGAGGCTTAGTCCAAAAGTCGTGCTTCTTGTGAGGGTGGTAGTGGGGCAGAGGGAGAGGGATGACGCGGGTGAAGATGTGTTGGATGAACGACACTCTGTGGAGGAACGTGTTCTTGATAGTCTCGGTCTGGTAACTCATCAGTGTGCAGAGGTGGTCACAGTGTCTCAGCGCCAGCTGAACATCTTCCATGTTTCTGCAGACATCCGGAACCAGCGTGAATTCAATGGGACGGAAAATCTTTGGAGGAGGAGCGGGACCTGCGTATTTCTCCACATCGACTCTGCTGTCGAGGCTGTCGAAGAGGGGGAAGGGCACGAGTGCATCCTTTTCCTGGAGCTTGAGCTCGGGGGGGATCACGGGGGTCTCCCAGGGGTCCTCCTCGACTGAATTTCCGACCTTGATTCTGTCCTTGACGTTGTCGTTGGTCAAAACCTCTCTCAGCTCCTTCGCGTCCACTTCAATGTCCTTGAGGGACTGGATAAGGTCATGGAGGATTGAGGGGGAGGTGGCAGAGTGTCCAGACGTCTGGAGGGATCCAGCGAGAGAAGCGATGCGAGAAGTGGCAACGAGGAGGAGGCGGTGATCGGAGGCAGAGAAACCGTTGGGAGGGACGAGGGAGAGGTCCTTCTGAGCCATGCGCACCATCTCCCACAGTACGCAAAGGATGACGTGGTCTGCCTTGTACACTCCAATGAGCTCGGACAGCACTTGGCGAAGGGTCATAAGGAGGAGGTGGGAGCGGCGGGGGTTTCCATTCAAAGGGAGGGTCGAATAGTAGCTGAGGTTGGCTCCGTCAGCCACCGTCACAGGCACAAGGCGGAGCGTCTGTCTTCTGTTCGCGCGCTTTCTTCTCCTTCTCCTAGCTGCAACGACCGCGGTCTCTCCCGGAATCTCCTCCTCGCCTTCTTCATCGTCATCATCGGTGGTTGTGTCGTCGTCCCCCACTGGCTTAGAAGACTTCTCGATTTGTTCGAGGGAGCAGTCGTGGTAGTTCGAATAGTTAGACAGCAAAGGCTTCTCGTTTAGAGAGGGAAGCAAGGTCTCGTAGAAATACTTAGATGCAGGGGCAGAGGGGTCTGTCTGGGACTCAGGCCAATAGAGGAGTCTGAAGATCATGAGCCAGGCCCATGAATCAACGAGCTTCATCAGAGGGACGTTGTCGAGGGTGATCGCAGTCTGATAGTGAAGTTGAGGAGGACTGGCGGCGGAGTCAAGGTTCTTCGACACGAAGGTGCATGGGTGGTATTGCAATCCATCACTCATGTTCACGATGCTCACTCGGCAGTCCCCAGTCTGGTGCTTCTGATAGATCACAATGAAGACTATAACGAGGTGAGAAGGAGACTGTTCCTTCTTCTCCTTCTTGTCCTTGGGCTTCCTTGCGTTCACGGAAGCGTTAATCTCCTCGTTTAAGGTCTGAAGGATGTTCAAGTTCTGGTGGGAGATCCATCCCGCGGGGATGACGCAACACTCGCCTGGGCGAAGGCCTCTGACCCTGGTCGTGATCTCTCCCAATAAGTCACGCACCAACTCCGGTTTGTTCTCCATAGGCACCTTCATAAGGAGCTCTCTCAGCTCACGCATCACGTTCATCGAGTGCTGCACGTACGTAAGGTCTTCGCGAGAAAGACAGGACATGGAAGAGCTGTTGACCAACCTCTCAAGGCATTGCACAAGGACCTGCGACCCGTGGTCCAGTTGTTTGAAGGATGTGGTGGTGTCTGATGATGGATGTAAAAACCCATCGTGGAAAATATCCGAAAAAAACGGATCTTTCCAACAAGGAGCCTACGTATTAGTGGAAGGCAGGCAGAGGTGGAGGTTCAGTCGGTACGAAGGGTTACGGGAAATGAGCATGAAAGAGGCGAAAGAGGAATTTAAGTCAGGGATCAAACAGAAGAGAGTCGGCACCAAAAATCAAAAATTAATAATTACAAGTTAAGAATTAAGAATCAAGTCAAGAAGTAAAAATAAAAGAGAAAAAAAAAGTGGGAAGAAGAGACCGCATAGATTGGGAGATGGATGAAGCCACAATTCAGATGTGATAGTCCCAAGCACGGAAGTGTGGAAGTGATTGCGTCAATATTGACACCGAATAAGTAGATGGGTATGGGTATGCAGATGTGTTCATGCGTACACAAACATTCAAGAGAATCAATTGCAGAATGAATAACAGTAAAGGCAAAAGATCAAGTTGATATAACAGAGAGGGATAAGTTAGAAATGGTACGAGGAAGTGTAGAAATATAAAGTAAATAAACATCAAACAATAATAAATGGAAAATAATTCGTTTCCCGGATAGCTCCGCATGTATGGTACAAAATTGGATCAATTCCTTCTTTTTGTGTGTGCGTACTGCAAGTATTGAACAAATAAGTATTTTCATGCAACACACTGAAATGTGTATCCATTCTGCGGCAACTTCTAGTAGCAAACAATAGCAGGGTCGCGTCTGAATTAAAAATTAAGTAAGGAACGACATGAAACATGGCTAAGGAACACAGAACATACCTTTCCCAATGTAAAACCACTCATGATTCTTTAAGAATGTGATATAATAACTATACCAGACTCAGCAAAAATAACGTGGATGGTTTCGCAGAAAAAAAAGGCGAAATGCTAGTCAGAGATCCTACAATGAGTGATGGACACATATGGTGAAAGCACGAAAATGAGCTTGGCTGGTTAGATCGAAACGAATGCTGTGTAACAGAGAGCGAATAAAGAAGTAATCACAACAAAATAATGAAGAAGCATGCGAATATGGGATTGTAGATAATACAATTTCGAACGCAAAAAACTGACTAATAAAGCTCGCGTTAAACAAAAGGGAGATGATTGATCACCAAAGAGAGGAATTTTGGTGCAGAAAACGGAACACCAAGACCAACTAAGAAAATGATGCAGATGAACTATACAGGGAAGAGGATGAATCAGTATGTCAAGGACAGTATGTCGTTGAAAAGAAAAACTGTTTCACATAAAATGAATCGATTGTTCATTTCAAATTGCGTGATTGGAAAAGAATGGTAATTCTATAAACATTATGAATAATTGAACAAGTATAATTGCACATGCAGTTTGGCAGTGCAATATTTGCGGCATGTGAAGAATGGCCGATTAGCATCCTAGTTGTTTGTAATAAAAAGTGTCATTTTCATTGGGTATAAGCTAGGTGTGTCTTGTCAATTTTTGAATGATGGATCACTCTAAAAGGTTTTTTTGGGTTTTTTTTTTACCAATTTATTAAAAAGCTGCCCCTAAAAACGTACTCTTCATAACCTACAGAAAAGCACGTACCCACTTACGGGCTGAAATAAGTGAACAAGAGACAGTAACCCAAACAGGTGAGACATAGTTAGATTGCATCACAATGTATTACATATAAGGAGAATCACAGGGTATCCGAAAGTATACCGCAAAGAAGCAGGAATGAAAACAAGGCACAGGATTTTTTTTTCTTTTTTTGACTGACATATTTATTTAACAGAATAAGCTGCTCCTAATAATGTCACTGTCCAATAAAGCAACACAAGAAAAGCACGAACCGCCTTGGCGGGGGACGTTAAAAAATAACAGATCGGAAAATATTCGCTAACGGGGAGTATTGATTGATAGCAGCACACATAATGCGTATGTACATGTCAGAATCAGGGATTCTCTGAACACAAAAAGCATCAAACAAATATATATGTTAGGAGAACTGGGAAGGAGAAATTTAACCAACAAGCACGAAAACGCAAACAAGCAAAACGAACAAGCAAGCAGGCAAGCAGCCAGGCACTCGCTTGCAAACAAATAGAACAGTTCTTCTCTATACTGAATGTTTGTGCATCTTTGAATGTCGTGTTAAACTGTTTGCTCATTAGATCAACATTCATATAGGGCACAATAGTGCAGAAGAAATTCGAGATTCGCATATGGGTAGTATGCGTGCAGGAGTTCAGTACAAATGGCAAGTACATAGAAGGTCAGCAACAACTAATGTAAGCGGTCTTTGTCTTTGTTGACTGACATATTTATTTAAAACATAGCACAAGTTAAATTGTCGTTAAGGACGTCACTGTGCAGTACTCTCCAAAACAGCTTAAGAGTAAATTGTATCTTGGCAGGCTGAAATAGACGAACGAGACAATATATAAGTGGGGTCATGGGGTACCCGAAAGTGCACCATACAGAAGCCGGGATAGAAAATGAAGGGATAAGATGCGTTGTGCATAGGAAGAGAAAGACACATACGGCAACATGATTTCACCCACTCATTCATGTGGCTAGCAATTTTCGCTACTGAGCATATGAAGGAAATCGAAAAAGGACATGAAAGAAAAGAATAGCGAAAACGAAGCCCAAATCACGCAATGCAAGCGCCTGCACATCAATATTGGTCATAAACATATCACACCAACCAAGAAACTTGTAATTCTCTCTGTATAAAACTGCGATGCACTCGGCGCTGAACTGCGGTATTCGTATAGCGAAGCATAGTGCTCAGTCGTCATGAATTCAAATAGAGCTGTCCATACATAAGACGCGTCAGGCAGAATGACCTAGCATGGTGTCCGTTTAGATAAGGGCCCAGAGACACGACCCACTCAAATAGCTCAGACATGGAACTAGACAAATCAGACGTGGCACACCTGAACTGGAATATTCACATAGTGCAGTACAGAACTAGTCTGCGAATTTCCTTTTCTTCATTCGACTGAATAATTTATTTAACAATAAAACATAAAATAAACTGCCCTTAAGAACGTCACTTGAGCAGTGCTCAACCAAAATAAGAAAAGTACGAACCGCCTTAACGGGGTCTACTAAAAACCAACAGGTTAGAAAAGACTCACTAACAAAGGGCAATGATAGCAGCAACACAATACATGTATGTGTCAATCAGGGGTTCTCTGGAAGCAATAAACATCAAACAGATATATATATAAAGCTGAGAAGAAACAATCTAACCAGCGAGCATGGAAGCAGACAAACAAGTCGTATAGCGGACAAACAAGCGGTAGGCACTCACTCACAAACACACTAACAAGCAAACAAACAAACAGCTCAGCACTCAAATAAACGGTGAAGTATGACATTCGCAGATACACAAACATTCGGTAAGAACATTTGTTGCTGCGAAGAAGCTCTTAACACCGGTTGTCTCCGTACAAAGATGAGTGATATTCCCATTTAAGCTCGCTCGTTATCAGGCATTAGAGAGAGTATCAATGACGGCACTTCGGAAAGATGGCTTAACCACTGAAGACATTAGCCTTAGGCTTGTAAGGCTCCTCCAAGTACTTGATCTCCTCCTCAGTCAAAGTGACGTCAGCAGCAGCAATCAACTCGTCCATTCTCTTCAAAGAACTGATACCAACCAATGGGAAGGCACCCTTAGCGGTCAACCAGCCCAAAGCGACAGCAGTCATCGAGCACCCCTTCTTCTTGGACAACTCCTCGACTCTGTTGATGATGGATAGCGTCTGGGTTGGTCTCAACGTCCTCATCCTGAGTAGTCAAGTTTCTCATACGAGAAGCAACAACTTGTCTCACGGTGAATCCGTCCTTGTCCTTTGGCAATGGTCTGGCCAAGTTTCCAGATGCCAAAGCAAAGTAGGGAGTCAAGGCGACACCAGTCTGGTCACAGAAGAAGTCCGATCTCACGCTCCTCCTCTCTCTCTAGCAAGTTGTATCTTCCCTGCATGTTGACAAACTTTTGTGCCATCCGTTCTTCTCAGCGATGAACTGGAGCTGAGCGAACTGAGCAGCCTTCATAGAAGAGGCACCGATGTATCTGGTGTATCCCTTCTCGACGCAGTCGTTCAAAGCCCTCATGGAGGCTCCTCACCAGTGGTTTCCGGGTCGTATCTGTGGACCTGGTAGATGTCGATATAGGTTCCCAATCTTCTCATCGAACCCTCCGATCGCATCCATAATGCTTGCCTGGACCTCTAGAGTTCACCAAGTCAGCACCGTACTCACCAACCTTAGAGAATTGCAATCCAGGACCCAAGTCTTCGTCGACTGGGAAGTGGCACTTGGTCATGATGACAACCTTGTCTCTCTTGATGTTGTACTTCTTGAGGAACTTACCCAAGATCATCTCAGAGCGGCCGTTTGAGTAAACATCGGCAGTGTCGAAGGCTCTGATTCCATTGTCGTAAGCCTTCTTCAAGATGGCAAAAGCCTCTTCCTCGTCGTCGATGATCCAGTCTCCAAGAGCCATTCCTTGGAACCAAACTGCATGGTACCGAGGATGAACTGAGGCATCTTCAGCCCAGTCTTTCCCGAATCTTCTCCACGGAACGGTCTTGTTAGCCATAAATGTAGATCGTATTCGAATATATTTGTCAATACTCTGCAAAAAAGTAATGAGCGTAAATTCTGTGGCAGTTAAAATAAAAATATCTGAGACATATCTAAAAACTGTGTTGATTTATCAATTTAATTCAAAATGATATATAGTGGGGCGTTCGAAATAAATGAATAGTTTTGATTTAAGGAATAATAGCAAGGGAAATATATCATAGT